>PVIC010027101.1:0-24056 GCA_004025085.1 Thryonomys swinderianus
AAATATAGCCAGTTAGCTAGTATTGACCCAATAGAGAAGTGGGGCACATAACAAGGGTATATGGATGATATCATTAAACTCGGTTGATACATTTGACATATTTTTCTAATACCTCAAAACTTTGGATCTGATCCATGTTCAGCTCTATACACAGGTATGTTAGTCACCTGAGAACTGTCTGAGCGGAGCGTTGTGGCACACCTATGATACCAGCTCTTCAGGAGGCTGAGACAGGAGAACACAAGTTCAAGCCCAGTATGGGCAACCTTGTCTCAAGATAAAACACAAAGAAGGGCTGGGGACTGTAGCTCAGTGGGAAGGGTTCGATCCCCAGTATCACACACATCGGAAACATGTCTATTTCATAAGATTTATTGGCCCGAAATTCACCTCGCCTTGCAGACTGAGGACGTCAGAAAAGTCACTTCCAGGATTTGCAGGAAATCTAACTGCCAGCTTTTACAACATCCCATACCAGACTCACTAGGAAGATGCCCAGAAGTGCCCAGCCACTGTTCTATGCAGGTAACCACCTCGGACTCCAGGGAAAACAGAGCCCTCCAACTACACCCTGCCAAGGACAGACAGAAGAAAGGGAAGGAGAGAAGAGGAAAGGAAAAGAGGAAGGAAGGCAGAGGGGGTGGGCCCTTCTCCCTCGCAGCTCCAAGACTGACATGGGAGGCAGACAAACGTCTACTTGGCTACGCTGCCATAACAAACACGGAGAACGGCTGCGTACAGCGTGTTCACAACCAAGGAGGCTCCCGGCCGTCCTCGGGTGAGGCCCAGAGGCGTTTCCCCAGCGTAACCGGGCTGGAGTTTGAGGGGTGGCCTGGAGTGTGGCTGGAGAAGACAAGGGAAGGCAGGGAAAGCATCTTCAGAGCCACCTCGTCCCGTGGGGCCCGAGCCCACCCAGGCGGACCCCAGGAAGCACCGCCGACTCTGCTCATCTCATCAGCGTCCATGCTACTTGCGTTATATGGGCTCGTTTTTCAACATCTAGCGAACCGGTTGTCAGTTTTGAAAATCTGCTCCTCCACGCACCCCTTTCCTCGTATCACACTTAGCTGGTGTTTCTGGAATTTTCACCACAGCCCTCTGAACTGAGGATGCACTTTGCCTGCAGGTTGAATGATTTGCACATCTTAACAGCTTTTGAAACATGCAAGACAGCAGGACGAGCCGAGAGGGGCTTAGCACTTTCATCATCAAGACGCCTTTGCCACTCTGCTGCGCAAAAGCTACCTCCTGCCTCCTTAGGTGCCTGAAGACCCTAAAACTTAATCAAGTAGAATATGCCACACCTTTTTATTACAAGATACACTGTACCTATGTCTTTAAAAGCAGCCACCGTCTCATGAATCCCAATTTAGCTGCTTTTGCATGTTTTCCATAATTTTATCACACAACGTGGATGCAGTTTAACACTTCTCCAAGAAGCTTGCTTTGTAGAAATGAGTTTCCTCTTCCTTCTCCTTCGTGTTCCGCATCACTGCCTTGTGACCACTGACCTTTCTGTTAGCAGCAAGTCCTGGAGGACTGCAGGCAGCACAAGCGCCCTCTTCATGTGGCTCTCCACAGCCTCTCGCGCTGAGGAACACAGGCCAACGCTTCGGCTTGATGCCTGAGGACCACGTTAGATGGAGAAATCTAAAAAACAAAACAAAATTGAAAAACATGGCACCGGGAAACGTACAAAAAGCACATTTGTTTATAGTATGCGAGCTGGGACCAAAAATCCCAGTGTCACCTCATTCGGGGTCAGTTTCGAATTCACACTCAAGCTATCTGCCATCCACGCAGGTCTGCAGGTGGCCATAAAAGCGCCGCAGGGACTGGCTTTGGACTGTTGAGTTGGGTCCCTGCACGGTCCTCACGAGTCTTCAGCACTGTCTGGTACCCAGTCGTCCTGGCAGCACCCCTGCAGACGGGCAGCAGTGGTCAGCGACGGCACGCACCAGACCCAGGCAGGAGCCATGACCAGGCTCACCTACTTCTCCCCTAGAGACCACTCTCACAGTGTGTCTCCTTTACAAAGGAAAGTTAAGCCCCATGTCCAAGGGTGAGTATTGTTTTATGAGAGTTATGAGAGCCGGATCTGTGCGGAAGTGGTTTTGTTTCCTGGAAACCACAGGGCCAGGGTTGGAAATCGCTGGGCCAGGGTTACTCATACTAAGTGGTACATAGTGTTGGCCCGGCAAGTTGTTCGGGTGAGCCTTCCAAACACTGTCCCTATTATATCCACCGCATGTTTCAGATAATACACTACATGGGGTTACAAGAATTCGAATAAGTGGGCCGTCTTACAAATACAGAATCCATGAGTCGTGATGACTACCTGTATCTGCGCACCGCTTGTTTGAAAAGGGATATATCCGGAACATGAGAAGAAAGTCTATAAGACACACAGCCTAAGAATAATAATAATAACAAAAGATGCAAGATTTGAGTATACCCTGTACCATTGTGCATGACTGGCAAATCAAATATTCGAAATCCCTGTGTAAATGCAAATGGAAACCATAATACTACATGGCGGCAGTACACAGTGAGTGAAGGGAGCGGACAGTAGGCTGACAGATCAGGTATTACCAAGACGGTGCAACCGCCAGGATACACACACCTGGCTGGTGAGAATGCAAACAGTGCAACCACTCTGGACAGGTTCTCAATTTCTTTTTTTTTTTTTTTTTTTTTTTGAGACAGGGTCTTGCTTTGTAGTTCAGGCTGGCTCTGAGCTCGCTATGGAGCCCAGGCAAGCCTGGACTCAGCAATCCTCCTGCCTCTGCCTCCCGAGTGCTGGGATGACAGGCGTGAGCCACCATGCCCGGCACTGTGGTATGTGGTATTGATGGCTAGTGGGCGTGAGTCACTACACCCAGCATTGTATGTGGTTACTGGGGATCGAACTCAGGACCTTGTGCTTGCGAGGCAGGCGCTGGAACCACTGAGCTAAATCTCCAGCCCGGTTTTTCAATTTCTTACAAAGTTGAACTATCCATCTCCTGTAACTCAGAAACCCCCTTAGGTAATTACCCATGAGAAACGAACCAACAAGAGCAGCCACACGAGGACTTCTGCACCAGTGTTCACTGCAGTGTCCTTCAAAGGTGCTTCTGCGGGTACGTGCATAGCCATTCCGTGCCCAGGCAGCACGAAGGGACAAAGTGCTGTGAACACACACCACGTGCTGCCTGAAGGGTCTCCGAAGCATTTTGCTGGGTAACAGCAGCCAGACACCAATGTCCAAATGTCCTCTGATCTTACTTTGTGAATTTTACAAAGATCAAAACTAAAGTGACCGAAAATAGATCAGTGGCTTCCAGAAGCCAGGAACTCACAAGGAGGATGAGTGTCTCCCTCACACTTTCAACACATTTGGCAAGTATCAAAAATTATACTGGTAAGTATACAATTCTCAAGCAAGATGACTTAAAAATGAAAAAAGAATATCCTGAGATAATATAGCTAAAATACAAAAACAGAACGAAACCAAACCAAAAAGCGGCAAATCTATAAATGCTTATAGATTTAAAGGAAACAAACCAACAGCCACAAAATTTTGTAAGGCAGAAAGCAGATGGTCAAGTGCTAACTGACTTAACACACCAGGAAGCTGTGAAACAACTTGACAAGACACACCATTTTAGATCTGAAATACTCCTCAGAGCCCTGTGTGTCACAACCTGGGCCCCCAGTCTGGGCCCCACTGGGAGGTGGTGGAACCTTTAAAAGGCGGAGCCTCGCTTTAGGAGCCTGTCTGTGAAGGAGGTACTGGGACCCCACTTTCTTTTCCTCTCTCCCTTCCTTTCTCTCTCCCCTTCCCTCCCTGCTTCCTTCCTCAGCCATGACATGAGCAATTGTGACCCACGACACACTCCTTGCTCCAGGACCACAAGCAGTGGGACAACCAACCATGGCCTGAACCCTCTGGAACCATGAGCCAAAATAAACCTTCTCTCTCTTTATGTTGACTGTCGCAGGTGTATTTTATAGTAATGGAAAGCTGACACAGTCACATGATACAGAGATTCCAATATTAGCTGATACAGCATCTCTTCCAAGGTGGAAATGGGGCTTAAAGTGGGAAAATTGTTCAAAGTCTATTTCAGAGGCAGTTAGACCTCTCATTATAGGGTTACCCGTTAACACAGAAGTCCTAGGTAAATTTGAATTTCAGGTATTCAGTGTCTTTAATATAAGTATATCCTAAATCTTTCATTTATGTTAAAGATTGTTATCTGGGCCCGAGATGTAGCTTGGTGGGCAAGTGCTTGCTTAGCCTGGGTAAGGGCCTAGATTCAATTACCAGCACAGCGAAAACAGAAAAAAAAAAAAATTGTGTGTATCTGAAATTTAAATTTGACTGGGCATTCTACACTTCTGTCCTTTATTTGCTAAATATGTCAACACCTATTCAGATGTGCTCTCTGATCTTGCCAGAAGCTGGGTGTTATTTTTTTGGAGAGTAAAACAGAGTGTCAGACAAGTACAGCTGCATGTGAAGAGACTGGGTGAAAAGCAGGAGAGTTTACAGAGCTGCTGTCAAGTCCCTGGGTGGCTTTAGGCCTGTTTTCTCCAGATCCAAGTTTGGAAGGTTTTTTTTCCCTACACAAAGTGATCACCCAAAACAGAAGACATAAAAATACCGACCTTGGGGGCCGCAGGGTTAGCTCAGTGGTTCCGGCGCCTGCCTCACAAGCGCAAGGTCCTGAGTTTGATGCCTGGTAACCACATAGAATGCTGGGTGTGGAAACACCCCCACCAACAATCAACACCGCACACCACAATGCCGGACGTGGTGGCTCACGCCTGTCACCCCAGCACTCGGGAGGCAGAGACAGGAGAATTGCTGAGTTCGCAGCGGCTTGCCTGGGCACCATAGTGAGCTGAGGGCCAGCCTGAACTACAAAGCGAGACCCTGTCTCAAAAAGCAAAAAAAAAAAAAAAAAAATACCGACCTTGGGGGCCGGAGCTTTAGCTCAGTGGTTCCGGTGCCTGCCTCGCAAGCGCAAAGTCCTGAGTTCTGTCCTGGTAAACACATACAATGCTGGGTGTGGTGACTCATGCCTGTCATCCCAACATTTAGAAGGCAGAGGGAGGAAGATTGCTGAGTTCCAGGCTTGCCTGGGCTACATAGTGAGCTCAGGGCCAGCCTGAACTACAAAGCGAGACCCCCATCTCAAAAAAAAAAAAAAAAAGACCTTGGGAGTTGTCCAGTGAGATTATTCTCCCAGGCCACCCAGCTGTGAGGTCTGTATTAATGGACTCCTGACTCCTTGCGCTCACAGAACTGTCGATCAGCTTCACAGGCTCCGCCCTAAAGAGGGGCCGATGAGGGAGCGTCTAATATGAAAGACAGACAGACAAAACAGAAGGTGATGCAAGGAGTTAAGAGAAAAAGACCTCTATGTCTTTGTGCAAATGAAAAGTTAACTGAGCACATGAAGAAAGAATTGGGTGTGATAGAACAGAGCAGAAAATATAACAGAGGTCCTGGAAACTAAAAATAGGATGTAAAAATTAATAAAGTGCTTGGGTTACAAGAAAAACTTTAAGAAATTTTTCAAGACACGTGCGCACACGCGCACAAAAGAGAAAGAGAGAGAGAGAGAAACAGGGATAAATGAGAAGAACACAATGGCCTGACACGAAGGTCAGCCTCCCATGGCGCATTTCCAGGGCTGAGGGTATGAGAAAAATGAATGAGAGGAAATCTTGAGGCCGGTGACCACATGCCCAGATCGAAGTCTGATTTCCCGGGAGGGAGGCAGGAATGCACACTGGGAACCACTGGCCACCTGAGCACCATCACAAAAGCCGATGGACTGCGAGTGCGGCCCAGTGGTAGAGAGCTTGCCTATCCTACATGAGACCCTCGGTGTTCAACTCCCGTTACAGCCAAAAAAGAAAAGCAGATGTTAGGAAAATAGTCTGGTCGGGATGTTTTGGTGGGGTGGGGGGAGAAAGCCTGAGTTCACTGTGACAGCGTTTGTTGAATGAGAACCACTGAGCCTGTGGCTGTAACTAGGAGGTCAGGTCACTGGAAGGTGTGGGCTGAGTGGGAACCACCCAAATGGACGGACTGGGAGCGTCTGAAAGGAAACTGGAGAACCAAAGGAGGCGTTTTGGTGACAGGAAGTAAGATCCCTTCTGGGAAGTAAGGCCGAGCGAAGCATCGCTGGAAACGGAGACCATCAGTAGCGACCTGCTGGAAGCAAAGGCAGCACGCACAGTCGCGGATGTTTTGAGTTACTGGAGGGGAGAGAGAGAGGCCTAGCAGGGAAGGAGACACTCTCAAACATGTACAATTGACTAGTAAAGTAGTCTCAGAGGAACGCTGATCGTCTCAAAGAAAAGTAGTTTCCAGTTAATTTTTAATGGATAAAAATTTACCTCTGAGCAAATGCAATATGTTAATATAGATCCAGGGCCTATGAGACAGATAAAAGACAAGACAATTAGCATGCAAAGCGAAGCCTGACAGACCTAGCGCCTGGCAAGCTCAGGATGGCAAAGCTAAGCTGCAGATTTGTCTGAGTTCAGACTGTCAGTAAGTAAGTTCAGCTTCACCGCTGCTCGGGTTAGAGCCGGCAGGGCTGTTCCAAGCCAGGACCTTCCTGGAGAAGAGCCCCTACGACTGTCGCTGTTCGGAGATCCCGCTCAGATCGTGTGGAAAAGGGAGGGGACTACGGCTCAGTAACACACAGAATGGGGGTCTGTAAAGAACCCAGAAAGTGAGACTCACTCATCTGAGCCACTTCAGATGACGCTGCAGCTCAGCTCAGGGGAAGAGGAATCCGGGCTCCAGAGACGAGCCTGGGGCCCCTAAGTGCAGCTCTGCAGGGGACGGAAGTCTGTTCCTTTTGCCTGGTTGCCGACGTTCGCTCAGGCGTTTGCTATTGCTATTGCCTGAATGTTTGGGTGCCCCAAACTTCACACGCTGACTTCCTAACCCACAGTTGGTGTACTAGGGTCATTGTATCTTTTGGGGAAAGGATTATATCACAAGGATGAGGCCGTCATTGATGGAGCCAGTGCCCTGATAAAATAGCTGCAGGGGGTTGTTTACCCTTGTGACGTGTGCAGACACAGCGCAAAGGTCCCACCTTAGGTACCTTATTTTGAGCTTTGAGCCTCCAGAGCCGTGAGCGACGAGAGGTTGTTGTTTATAAGCTGCCCAGTGTGCTCTGTTCTCTGAAAGCAGCCTCAGAGAACCAAGTCATTGTTAATCCTGTTTGCGTCTGGTACCATAATTTTACAAGAACAGACTGAGAGAACACTGCTTAAAAAGCAGCTCAGTGCATACATGGACCCTTGACAGGTGTTCTATTATCCACGGCTTCTGAGGTGACAGAACAGAAGGGTTATGGAAATCTACGTAACACATTATTGGAAATATGTATGCTAATGCCAAGGATGTGCTGGGAGAGCATGACTTGTAGCCCTCCCTGTATAAACAAATTGCTTCATGCTTTCTCCTTTAAAAATACCACAAACTAATAAAATCCAAATACAGGAAAGCAAACAGGAGTGTGGGAAATTGCAAGCTCTTTTCTAGGAACTGCATTACAAGCGTGATTTACTGATCCTCTTCGGAGAGCAGCCAGCAGGCAGGGTCATGGCAATTGTTCTCAGAAAGTGGGAATTAATCCCAAACTAGAAGACAATGGATAAGACTGGCCAGAATGAACAGGCCAGTTTTTATGAGTGACACGACAGATGTGAACAGGAACGGCCAGAGGCTCCCTGCAGCCTGAGCCATCTAGGCCCTCACAGTGCATGTGGGGTATAAGGAGGCAGAAGCGCTCTGCAGGCCCTTGGGAGCAGGTAGCTCGGAGTTGATGAGACAGCTCTCAGCGCGGCTCACTGAGGATGGGGTAGTGATAAAGGGGAAAGGCTGCAATTACTTGTCAAGAGCTTGGTGTGCGTAGTAGAAACTCCCGACACACATTAAGCAAAACCTCTTTCTTGCCTATATGGATGGATTTTTTGTTGTTGTTGCTTTTCTATCCTTTTCCCCAAATTTCCTTTTCATTAATCTATTTTACCTGATGTATAATAATTGTACAAATGTATGGAGTGTTGTATGATAGCCAGTAGATAGATACATACAATAGGTAATGACGAGGTCAGGGTAATTCATACATCCATCAACTTTACCATTTACCATTTCTTTATTTTGCTAGCTGTCAAAATCCTCTCTGCTAGCTATTTTGAAAATAACTGTAATATAATACCTTCCCCAGTAATTAATTGTGCCATCCGTGCTTATCCTACTTTATTAAAGTGCATTAGAAATTATTTTCCCTACCTTGTTCTTATATTTTAAATCCTACAATGGTGAGCTAAGCATAAGCTATTATCTGTGAACTTTAAACCTTTCTCTGTTGAATGCTGCTATCATTTTCAGCAATGAGCAGTTAATTGCTTAAGATCCCCATCATGCTTGGGCTTTGAACATCTCATATGAAATGTTACTACCTTCTCCTCTGTGTCATTCTACATGTGTAGGAGAGAAGTCATCAGACTCTGTGTTCTTCAGCCTTTGAATACAGTCTTGCAGTAACTCTGCAGAGGATTTCCAGGCTTTCATCCTTGACTGGACTTGCATCATTCTACCTTCTTGTTCTGGCTTTCTAGCTTCTTAGATTGTTACAGCTCATGTCTAGATGTTTCCCCCAAAGGCTTGTGTAGTCAAAATGAAACCTCTACAAATTGATACATGAGGCTTTTATCTTTTAACTTTAAATATTGGGTATGTCTCTGGAATGAGAGAAACGTAACTAACCTAGAATTTGATACTGGGAGTGGGGTCGTTCCTGTGCCTATATATGACCATGTGGTGCAGAAGTCTTCAGGACTGGCTTGTGGGAAGAGTTTGGAAATGTTTGGAGATACTGGATGAAAAAGAAGAGCTAGAATGCCTTAAATTGTACTTGACGGGAGATTCTTGTAAGAGCTCAGAAGACCAGAATGCTGGTCAGAAGGTTTCTTCTGGGAAGAAGAACCACGTTGGCTGTTGGACATCCGAAGATGTGTCTTATACCTTGGCAGAAAGTTTGTCTGCATTTTGGTCACATCAAGAGACTTTGCCTGAGACTGAGATTAAGGGTGGCAGACTAATTAATCTTCTAGAAGAAATTTCAAGAGAGTCTAATGTTGAAGCAGGCATGTCTATCACTGGGGGGCTTTTCTGTGCTGAGAAACAAAAGCAAAATGCTCAGTAGAGTGATTTTAAACATTGCGCATTTGGCCAGAAACGAAGCTCCTGTAAAATCATGGACTGAAATGGAGAGCAGAGATCTTGATTGTTGACAAGAAAAAGGACAAAGAGAAAGATGGCTTGAGGGATTTTCCTTTCTGGCCTCAACATTGCAAAAGTGAAAGACTTTGCTTTGAGAAGATACTACCAGAGCATTATGTTCCAGAAAAATGGCAGCCTAAAGAAGTTGTCTCTCAGAATTTATTTCATAAGCACTTGATCCCCACTGCCAAGAGGGAAGGAAGCCTGGCTACTGCGCCAGCTGGTGACAGATATTGGCGTCATTCACATGTTGCTCCTATTAAGTGGATGCAGAATACAAGAGTCTTAGAGTCAGGAAGGCTACCATCCGTACTGCAGAAGAAGGCCTGGGAAGGCTGGCACTGTGCCTCCGAGAGGGCAGTGCCTGAAGCTATGGGCATGAAGCTGAAGGTGGAGTGAAGAAGCCAGGAACATGGGTTGTTTAAGAAAACTGCAAAGCCGGGCGTGGTGGCTCACGCCTGTAATCCCAGCACTCAGGAGGCAGAGGCAGGAGGATTGCTGAGTTCGAGGCTTGCCTGGGCTACATAATGAGTTTAGGGCCAGCCAACTACAAAGTGAGGCCCTGTCTCAAAATAAATGAATGAATGAATGAATGAATGAATGAATGAATGAATGAATGAATAAAAGAAAACTGCAAGAAGAAAGCAAAGCCAGTCCAGGAAAGACGCCATGGAAACTATAACCACTGCTGTAGGGGCAGAGCCACCCACGCCCTTTGGAACTTACAACTTGCCACAGATTGCCAGGTAGGCTGGAAGAGGAGCTGCGGAATTTAATGTCTGCCGTTTTGGATTTTGGACTTGCTCTGGTTTCTTTCCTTTCTATTCCTCACTTTGTACCTTTTCAAATGAAAATGTGCCATTGAATGTTGGAAGTATTTAACTGTCTTTTCATTTGTACAAGTGCTTGCAGTTAAAAGTTTGCCTTAAATCTCAAAGGAAACTTTGGATTTGGACTTTGCAGCAATAGTGAAACTGTTAGAACTTCGGCAATTCTTAAAAATAGACTAAATGCTGTTTGTACAAAGGGATGGGCATGAGTTCTGGGGGTCCAGAGGAAGAGGCCTATGGCTTGTGTCTAGATGACTGCTCAAAGCCTCATGCAGTTATAGCTGGGGCTTTCAGCAGAGGTGACTGGATCTGACGCGTGATGCTGCCATTAAGGGTATGTGATTTGTAATCAATCCACTGATTGGTTTGGCGCCGCCCTATTCCCAGTAGCCTAAATGCAGTATAAGAGGGACAGAAAAAGGCTGCTAGGAGGCTTCTTCCTTGCTTTGCTACCTTCCACCCATCATGAACTCTCTTTCCCCTACAATGCTTCTCTATCATGCCATCCTGCCTTGGAGCCAGCGATTATGGACTGAAACCGCTACAAACTGTGGGATAAACCCTTTCCTCTTTAACTCTGGGTGTCAGAGAGTTTATCTCAGCAACAAGACAAAAGTAAGATATAGGCCCAGAAGATATTGGTTTCCTGGGCTCTGACATGCAGGTGGCCATTATGGGACTATGGGCCTACAAGGAACCTAAAATAACCGCAAGATTCCTATAATTTGTTGTGATTTATTTTTAATTTTATGAGCAAGAGGAGGTCTTCCTGTGTTTCTTCAGATCGGCCTCAAATTCCTGGGCTCAAAAGATCCTCCTGCCTCAGCCTCCCAAATAGCTGCAACTATAACAACTCATACATTGGACCCAACTTGTGGGTTTTATGTTCTGAATGACTTCATTTTCATAAATGTTTGTATATATTGTTATCAAACTGTAGAAGTTTCAAGACATGCACAGCCTGGGTAAACTGGTACCAGGGAAATAAAGGGGAACATCATGGAGCAGGCACAGGTAGCTAATTTTTTTTTTTTTTTTGAGACAGGGTCTCACTTTGTAGTCCAGGCTGGCCCTGAGCTCACTATGTAGCCCAGGCAAGCCTGGAACTCAGCAATCCTCCTGTCTCTGCCGCCCTAGTGCTGGGATTACAGGTGTGAGCCACCATGCCCGGCACTGTGGTATGTGGTATTGATTGCTGGTGGGCGTGAGTCACCATACCCAGCACTGTATGTGGTTACCAGGATCGAACTCAGGACCTTGTGCTTGCGAGGCAGGCGCTAGAACCACTGAGCTAAATCTCCAGCCCCCGCATTGGAACTTCTTGTAATGCCAAAAGGAGAGTCTTAAAACTTCTTTATTTTTTTCTTTTTGGTACCAGAATCAAACTCACAGCTTTGAGTTAAATGGGCAGGCATTGGACCACTGAGCTACACCCCCACCCGATTTCTTACATATAACACAAATACTAAAATAAGGCTGGCTGAATATTAGGGCTATTAATTCGGAATGCTATGAGAATTCATCCATTTAATCCTTTATTTTTTTTATTTTAAAATTTTCCCATAATACTATTTAACAGGAGGAATGGAAGAGAGCAATGTCTTGGCACAGTGGTTCTCGCCCTGCTGGTCTAGGGGAAGTGAGTCTTCCCCGGTGGGCTGGGCTGGGCACACAGGCATGGAGGGCAGCTCCAGCATGGGTGGGCAGACCCCACAGAGGGGCCGAGTGCAGCAGCGTCCACTTCCAGGGAAACTCGGCACCCCTTACTTCTAACAAATGTGCTTTCAACTTTTCAAGGGAAATTCAATCATTGAAACTTCACCCTCCAGCTATTATAAAGAGGAGTCAATATTAAGTGTAAAGCCAGAAACCCTGAAACCCTGTCCCAGAGCTCTAAGTTGTGGTGGGTTGTTTTGAGTCTGTGCCTGGCGACTCCTTGCTGACTCTCTCCGGCTCCGGGGCTCAGTGTGTGGCCTTGTGCAAGGAATGACCTCTCTATTGCTTATAGGATGAAAGCTAAATGCTGGGCTGGGCTCCTACTGAGGTCTGGGAGCTGAAACCCTGAAATCTTTTTCAGTGCAGCTTCTGAGGTTCTAACTCCACTCCTTAATGGCCCCGAGTTGTTATTAGATTTCTTTTCCATTTGTTTCTTTTTTTTTTTTTTTTTTTTTTTTTTGAGACAGGGTCTCGCTTTGTAGTTCAGGCTGGCCCTGAGCTCACTATGTAGCCCAGGCAAGCCGCCGCGAACTCAGCAATCCTCTTGTCTCTGCCTCCCGAGTGCTGGGATGACAGGCGTGAGCCACCACGCCCAGCATTGTGGGATGCGGCATTGATTGCTGGTGGGCGTGAGTCTCCACACCCAGCATTCTATGTGGTTTCCGGGGATCGAACTCAGGACCTTGCACTTGCGAGACAGGCGCCGGAACCACTGAGCTAACCCTCCGGCCCTCCATTTGTTTCTTGGTCCCAGCGCTGATTATAAGATCTACACTATTTCCCATTTTGGGTGGGTTTTACGGTTGGACGTATACCCAGTCTGTGCTATGGTGTTCCCCACGGAAACAGGGGCAGCCACACACACTCCCACGGCTCTAGCTCTCAGGCCAGGCTCACTAGCAGTTCGCCTCTCCCTGCTCAGGCTCCACACAAGCTTTTCTAAAGGGAGGCGGTGTGTCACCCATCATCTCACTTTGTGGATCTAAGAAGAGTTTGCTGATGTTTCAGGGCGTTCCCTTCAGAGCTCACAACCAGTGGCCGGGAAGGGTTTGGCTAGCTGCCACAAAGCCACCAGCCTCTCCCTGCAGCTCACAGCGCCCTGCCTCACCCTGAGAGGGCGCCCCGCACCACGCAGGGCCGCAGCATTTCCCTAGTTCCATGACCGCAGGGCCTCTCCCCGCACCAGTCAGTGCTCCAGGAGCACCTGCTTCCTCTGCACACGGCTCCCGCCTCCTGTTTGAGGAGGGTTCTGGGCCTGTTTCTCTACTAGCGTCCCTGTTCGATCCTCTTTCAGGAGTTTCTTAGTTTCTAGCAAGCTGATGCAAACTGTCTCGCTTCGCAGTACACTGATAGGTTGTCTTCAGTCTTTCCAAGAGCTCTTGGTTAAGAGAGGAAGCAGCTACCGTAAACATTCTGTGTTCCCTGCAGGAAGTAGAACAACTGGAGGCTGCTGGAGACTCTCCGGGTGCCACCCTGAGCAGAACGCGGAGTGGCACCCTCTGCAGGAAATCCAGTGGTACCAAACGGAAACAAGCTGCACAGAGCTACACGTCCTGTGGTGGTCATGGTACTTAGAGTTCACACCAGTGAGTCTGGTGTGCATAACTACTGGGAAAAAGGCGCTGCTCCTAGGTCAGGCCCACTGCTGAAAGTGAGGTATTGCATGCTATGTACTATTGATAGGAGAAGTCAGTAGGCACCGAAACACGAGCATTCTAAGCAATACATAACATAATAAACAATTACTCACATAAATACACTGAAATGTCTTATGTTCCATATTCCTTAGCCTGAGGATAATGTTTCTATGTAAAATATTTTTATAATTCCTCTCTGGAGCAGATCTCAAGTGAATCTATCCATAACAGACAAAACTCTAATTACCTTCATAATAGCCATACCTCCTTTCCCAAATAAATACTTAGTATTATCCAACTTGATCACTTGGGTTACGAGACACTTTAGTCCGAATACTGTTTTGACTGTTTTCAACAAGTTACATAATTATGGGTAAAGATGTATCACTACTGGCCATGTTTGGAAAGATAGGCCTGATGGGCTGGGCAGACAGCACAGCTGGGTTTAAGGCATGTCCTTAGTACCTGCAGGCCGGGTTCGGTCCCAAGCACCCAGAGCTAAAACAAAACAAAAGTATGCTCGAGGCATTGACAACAGCCCCTCAAAAACAAGCACTCTGTGTTTCGGAGGGCCTCGGAGTCACTTGAAGTGATCTCCAGTTGGCGATTTGGGGATGTGGGTCATGTCTTTGTGGGACAAATGGCTCATTCCACATACATACATGTTGTTATATTAATTCAAAAATTATAATTTTATAAAATCTGAGTGAACTTAAAGGTGATACACCCTCCCCTTTTGGCTTTAAGTGAAGCCAAAATGAGAATAGATGCAGCATTCAGGAAACGTCCCGGGTGGAAACAGGCGCCTGGCCAGAGCAGCCGCCCTCTGTGAAGTCCAAGGGTGCCTGGGCAGTGGGCTGCCAGACGTGGCACAAGCACCCAGTCTTGTCAGGATCCTCCTCTGGTTTCCTGCCAGCCCAGCAGGTGCCGCGGTGTGTCAGTTAAGCCGTGAAATAATGTTCCTTACTGAGAATGAGAAAAATGAGCTCTGAGGGAACGAGATAATAAGCAAAGGAAATAGGAGCACAAAGGCGGCTGTACGTCTAACTGGCCTGATTTCCACCCACCTGATAATAGCAGAGGCACATGTTGATTATGAGCCCACTGTGTTATAGCTGCATAGGACTCAGAAACCTACGGTATTTAATAGCTTCATCAGGGATTATTAAACTCCAGCTTGAACATTAATACGTGGAAATTAGGACATGTTATGGTCCGGAAGTCTTTCCTCACATACCAAGAGATTAACCTTGGGGCTGCCTCCAAAAGTGGAGCCCCAGGATGCCTCCATTAGCCAATAAAATATCCACTGATGTGCTCATGAAAAGATAACATCTGAGCTAGAAAAAGAATTACAGTGAAAGAATTACCTCCCGCCTTACATTTTACTGAGGTATGAATTGAAATAAATTGGGCCCCACATACATTTCTACAATCACCTCTACCACTGAGCTACATCCCGGCCCCTCAACTGATAGACTTTTCAAGGTGATTTGTTGGTGTTTGTTAAAATTCAAGTGTATACCACTGTCTGTCCTCGTGGTCTTATGTCAAGGATTTTATCCTACTGAAATATTTATCTAAGGAGACAAACATGTATCACATCTGCAAGGATGTCTATAGCAAAACTAAAATTATGACTAATGGAACATCTATAAATATTATCATGGAAATTCAAGATACACACAGAAACAAATTATGGGTACATATTGTCTGATTTGCATTGGGTTTTTAAAAAATAATTATAATATGTGTGTCTATATATATATATGTATGTATGTACTAATATAGCCATAGAGACCTGTACACCTGTAGTCCCAGCATTCAGGAGACTGAAGCAGGAGGGTTGCTGAGTTTGAGGCCACCCTGGGCTACATAGTGAGCCTAAGGCCGGCCTGAACAACGTAGTAAGACCTCATCTCAAAGAACAACAACAAACATATGGACATAGAAACATACCTCTAGAGGTTAAGATTACAGAATGTTTTCAGTTTTAGTGTTTTTATGTTTAATCTATAAATAATGATATATTAATAATTGAAATTAATGGGAGAAGGTAAGGAATAACAAGATAAGACAGATATTCCCTCAAGAGGAAAAGAGATATCACTGAAGGCTCAAGTGAGGTGGAAGCAGAGAGGGGGCTATAAAAATCACTCCTGCCCAGCTGTTTGTACACCAGTGGTTAAGGTGGGAATTAAATTTGTCCTTTCTGCACTGAGAAATGTGGTACAGCTGGCCTTGGGTAACCTTGAGCTCCATGCGAGCTGCTTCAACAAACTTCAGGTCAAAGATGTAGTTAAGACCAGGAAGGTTTTGTTTATGATGAACCTGTACACGTTTTTATTTCCGCATCATTACAGGACAACTACGCCTACTGCACTCACACGTCAGGTGTCTGAGGCCGTCTGGAGATGATCTAGATGTGGGGAGGAGGTGCAGAGGTCCTGTGCCAGGCCACGCCATTTTACGTTAGCAACTTGAACAGGGGCAGAGTTTGGTGCCTTTGGGGGTCCCAGAACCCGTCACCTGCTAATAAAGGAGGATGACTCTAACAAGGAGAAATGCACTATTTTTTCATAATTTAAACTTTTCATGAATCCTGAGAAGGTGCTCTTACCAACCCTCATCTTATTTGAAATTAACCCAAGTGTAAATTCAGGTGCATCTGCGCAAATGTTGTAGATGCTCCTTGAAAGAAGTATGTCCCAAGGGCCAGGGATTTAGCTCAGTGGTTCTAGCATCTGCCTCGCAAGCTCAAGGTCCCGAGTTCAATCCCCGGTACCATATACCACAAGGCCAGGCATGGTGACTCATGACTGTAATCCCAGCACTCAGGAGGCAGAGGCAGGAGAATTGCTGTGAGTTCAAGGATAGCCTGGGCCACATAGTGAGCTCAGGACCAGCCTGAGCTACAAAGCAAGACCCTGTCTAAAAAAAGAAAAAAAAGTATGTCCCAGTTTATATACATCTTTCACTAAACGTAGGCAGCAGCGAGACACACACATGCTGCTCTGAGGGAGACTGGGGTTAACTGTTGTCTGTCAGTAGAAGCACAGATGCTTGCTTTACTGAACACACTGCACCCTACTTCTAAACACGGCAGTCTTTCAGAATACAGTAAACTCTTCCCATGTTTTTCCCCCTTTATACACTGTACCTCTACTTCACGCAATTAGTTTGGATCATTTCCATAACACAGGCCACTGCTTGTTTAATTTGCCAGCCATGGCTGTTATTTCCAGACTGAAAATGCTCCATTTAAAAGGAGCACTGAAGGGAATAAATGTATGGAAATGGGGCTGGCCACGCAGTCTCATGTGTGGGCAGATACAAAAGACGTCTGTGTAGTAGGTTCAGGAATCAGATTACTCGACTGTCCTGTGTTTTCAAGGATGGTAGAAGCAGCGGTGTCACCATGGAAATGTTCCTTCCCAAAACACAAATCTTCAACACAACCTCAACGCCTAGAAACACAGGAAACCAAGAGCTCTAGCTTTCCAACGGAGACATCAGCATTTCCACGGCACAGGGTAGCTAACAAGAAATCCTGTCTAACGTAGAGAGCAGAGGGACAAAGACACAGCCGTTTGCTTTTACCCCAGGCAAGATGCCTTTTACTCTGTAAAACAACATACTGCTCAGCAACTCCAGAAATGAGCTACCTACTTGCCTAAAATTTTCTTAAGGACTATTATTCAGTAGGTAGATGCACTCTGTGGATAATTGATGGGTGGCATTTAGATCTTAAAGTCATGTACTTTTTATCAACTGGTCAATATAGAAATAGTCCTCTGGGGGACAGAGATCTTTCCAGGTCTAAACTTAACTGGAAACAACTAAAATTTGAACCAATCCATACAAAAACAACAAAGCTGGAGAATGGACTAACTGCACTGAAATCAGTTTGACAAATAGCACATGCCTGTCACTTGATAAGCACAATCAAATGCTAAGTGAGCTCCGGCCCATGAAGACAGACAAGCTCTCTGAGACTATGAAATTAAGACGTAACTTGGTGGTCCACTGTAGAGGGACAGCTGTGCATGCACAGTCATAGGTAGTAAGAAGGAATTCCACAGGGCAACGAGATGAGGGACTTGAGAGCCAGAACTGTAAGGCTACTTGAGCGGGAGCAGCTGTGAAGACTATCTCCTGCGCTGAGGCCCAGGGAGAGCGAACCAACGGGGCCACGTGGTGCAGAGCAGAAAGGACAGCGGCACGAAAGCTCAGAGGGTTGTGCAGGGCTCAGAGGACACAAGAAGGTCAGGATTTTATTTTACATAAAATAAGAAAACAGCTCATCGAAGATTAAGTTTTCTGTTATCTGTTTCTTCTTTGTAAGAGAGTTTTTTTGTCTATCACATATACTCTGAAGAATATTTGGACCATTCTTTTAAGATTATGATACACAGTGTTACCTTCCAGTTTTTTTATTTTTTCATAGAGGTGTGCTTTATATAGTTTTATTATAATCTCCCTGTATTATATTGATACATGTGTGTTAAAAATTAAAGTTATGAGCAATATCTAAAAAGAAAAAGAACAAACACTCAAGACCTTTGGTTCTGATTAATATCATTCTTCTGCTGCCTTGAGGGGAAAAGAAGTGGAAGCAGAGACCAGGTGGGAGGTTTTGGCTTGGGCTGGGGTGGCCAAAGTGGAGATGACAGAAAGAGAAATTTTATAATATACGTATTTTATGGTAAAATCAATCAGCAGGCACTTGTCTTCTTTAGTCTAAATTAATTAGTTAAGAAGAACATCACAGGGCTGGAGATTTAGCTCAGTGGTTCTGGCGCCTGCCTCGCAAGCGCAAGGTCCTGAGTTCAATCCCTGGTAACTACATACCATGCTGGGTGTGGTGACTCACGCCCCCTAGCCCTCAATACCACATCCCACAGTGCCGGGCGTGGTGGCTCACGCCTGTCATCCCAGCACTCGGGAGGCAGAGACAGCAGGATTGCTGAGTTCCAGGCTTGCCTGGGCACCATAGTGAGCTCAGGGCCAGCCTGGACTATAAAGTGAGACCCTGTCTCAAAAAAAAAAATTAAAAATTAAAAAAAAGAATGATAAGTTCGAGTCATTTATACTCAAATTGACATACTTTTAGGACATACTCATAAGTGAAATAAATAGGTCACAGATGTGTAAATATCGTATCTGTTCTCTGGTATGAGAAACTGAAGATGTTAATGCATTCTAGAATGTATGATGGATATTGTGAAATAGAAAATATTCAAAGGGAAATGTGGTGGAGGAGTAATGAGGGGTAAAGAAAAATGTGATGTAATAAAAAAAGGGAAACAAAACTTATGTATTTAGGAGGCGGGGAATTGTGGGGTGAGTAGGGGAATGGGAAAAATGAGAATTAAATTGTGTCTATACTGGTACAAATTTCCAATATTGAGTGATCCATGATGTACATATACAATGTACCAATAAAAATTAACTAAAAAAGTAGCAGAATGTCAGATATGAAAAATCAATCACTTAATGTGAGATAAAAATTCTAGTCAAGACTGAGACAATGTGAAAGACGTAGCTAAAAACATGAGTATCTCAGGAAGAAAACTGTGGAACAAACATAATAGGGACAGGTAATGAAGTCTAATGTACTATTACAGTGACATATTTCTAATATTCTAAGTAGAAACGCAATGACCATCTAAACGTAGAGCTATACACCAGCGCAGACCACCTCCAAGACAGGGTTTCATGTCTATATAGCCAGGAAGAGTATGTGCAGATATGCTCGTGTATAAATGAGACCTCTGCATTCACAGACTGTTCAATCACACTGTCACGTTAGTTACACTCAGGATCACAGGGATCTATTTTCCACAGAAACTTATGCCTCCTCCAGACACCGTAAAATTTCAAAGCATTCTGTACGAAGATTTATATAAATTCTGTCGATAAATTCAGTATTAAAATATTTACGTTTTTCTTAAAATATTTATACAAGTTTCCAATTTTTGGTGGACCCTGTATGTTAATTAACTAAAACTACAATAGTCACAGACCACTGACCTACATTTCCCATTACTAGAACGTAGAAGGAATTTTCTTTCAGTGGGTAGTGTGAATCCAAGGCTCACAGATGATCAGCTTAGTTTTTTCTAGCTCCATTTTTGACTACCCTTAACCCCTTCAGAATACAGAAATTCTATGCTTTTATTAAAGCTGTGCAAAGCAGGTGTTTCCTCTTTTCATTTGTCTTTGAGACAAGAGTTTTGCTATGTACAGATCAGACCGGTTTTGAACTCACCATGTAGCCCAGGCTGGCCTTAAAGTCATAGCAACCTTCCTGCATCAGCCTCCCCGGTGCTGGGATCACAGGTGTGTGCCACCACGCCATGCTTTTTTTTTAATAGGTGAGAAAACTAATGCTTATAAAGATTTAAGTAATCTTCTCAAGTCACAAAATTGGCAAACTATGCATCCAGGATTAAACTGACGAGTGACCCAACCCACTAGGTTGCATTTACACCTCAGTCCATACGAGATCATCCGCTACGTGTAACAAAAAAATGTTTTAAACTATATTAATTCAAAACAAAGTAAAGCTGTAATTATGCTGACTTTTTTGGGCCTTATTCTTGGAAGATTTCTATTAAGTTCACAAGAGGATTTAGTCTCTGCTGTAAGATTCCATGATAGTAAATATTCAAAGGGTAATGAGGTTTAGGGGTAAATAATGAAGAAAGAAAAATGGTTAAAATAAAAGGAAACAATGCTAGTGTATATAGGGGCGGGGGAGACGTAGGGTGGGGAGGGGAGGGGGAAAATGACAATTAAATTGTGTCATATACTAGTACAAATTCTCAATGTGGAGTGTAATTGTGATGTGTATATACAATGTACCAATAAAAAAAGGATGACATGATAAGAACAAAATCATGCTGGTGCTTTGGTGCCCTCTTATGGAAGATATACTTAGGTACATAAAAATCTCCATAACCCCGCTCTTCAGAACACATCTGGCCACTTTCCCCCTCTTCCACAGTAGTCCAGCCACTATTGCCTTTCACTGGATTACAGTCTCCTAACCGGGTTTCTTCTTTCCTCTGCCCATCAGTCGAGCTCCATAAAGGAGGCAAGCGAATTTCCTAAAACAAAGCATGTTGCTCCCCACTCAACTTCCGGTAAATTTTGAATGAAAGCCAAACCCTACCCTCTTTCTAGCTTTTTTTCCTGCTCCTCTAATCCATAGTCTATCTTTAGCAAGTTACTGAACTAAATTTATAACATGATCCTGTATTTTAAAAGCACCACACGTACTCGTGAGAAACAATGGTCCTAAACTTGCACACAATGGTGCAAAACTGACATCTAGTAATAAAGAAAAGGATACAAAATGTTTACTGAAACTACAATTATGTAAAGATTTGAGATGCTACATTAAAAAGCAAACAGTCTAGGGACCGGAGATTTAGCTCAGTGGTTCCAGTGCCTGCCTCGCAAACACAAGGCCCTGAGTTCGATCCCGATAACCACATACAATACTGGTCGTTGTGACTCAAGCCCACCAGCCATCAATACCACATACCACAGTGCTGGGGGTGGTGGCTCACACCTGTAATCCCAGCACTCGGGAGGCAGAGACAGGAGAATTGCTGAGTTCCAGGCTTGCCTGAGCTACATAGTGAGCTCAGGGCCAGCCTGAACTACAAAGCGAGACCGTCTCAAAAAAAAAAAAAAGCAGTCTACATATAAGAAAATTTAATATTTTATGTGGTAAAAGGCTAAAAGAAGCCGACATATTTAAGTTGGATTCAGTGTGAATAATGGAGGGTGGGTTTTCTTTCTTTCACTTTATTTGCCTGATTTTCATAAACACATTATAATTGCTTCATGACAAACAGAACAACTAAGCTGCACCTTCATGGAAAAGAAGCTAACAGTATTTTGTAATAAGAACAATTATTATTTTCCCCAAAATATCTCCTAATTTCAAGTCTAGGTCTTAGACTGAAAACTTAGAAGCTTTAATATTATCTAAAATGTGATCTATGTACATTTTTTTTTTTACCGCTGGATGCTGCTTAGACCAATATATTTCTTCAAATGATCTGATCCTAGTTACTTTTGTTTGTAGTCTATGTTACAGGGAGTCTATTGAGAATTTAATGAGACTGATGCTTGCAATATAGCTTTAGAAGACCCAATTTTAATTCCTTTCCACGGGAGGAACAGCATTTAAAAACAATTATTTTTGGAGCGTGTAACTTGTCTAGAATGATCAAAAGAAAACAAAGGATGATGTTTTAAACAGCCGAGGTGTTTCGAAAATAGATGCTTGTCCCCAAAACTTTATCTCTGGACCATACATTTTTTGCATTCTTTGCCTCCAGAGAGACAGACGCCAAGGGCCGTGTTCCCGCGGTCTCGGTCCTCAAAGCCGGCGACCTGGGCTTCACGGCTCCCGGCGGCCGCGCGGTCCGCTCGTGGCCGCCGGGGAGGGGCGAAGCGGCGACGCGGGCCTGGCTCTCGCCTCTACCTGCTCCTCCGTCCAGTCTGCAGCGAGGGAAACGGTCTCACTGGGAGGGCGGCGGTCAGGAAGGCGGGCTCGGAGCGCGCACAGAGCGCGGGCAGAACGCACACGGGCTGGCCGCAGACGCACGCTCAGGAAGGACACGCAAACGCGAGGTGGGACTGGGCTTCCGGGGGAGGACCGGCCCCGCCTTCCGGCACCCGGACTTCCGGGGGGTAGTCCCGCCTCCAGGCGTCCCTTCCGGTCTCCCCAGCCGCGCCTCCCGAGGCGGCGTACCAGTGCGAAGGCTTCCGAGTAGAGGAAGAGCCATAAAACGAAAAGTGGAGCATAAATTTATCACTCTGTAAACGTCTGGTTTGTGACTGAACAAACAGAGGAAGTTGTTGTTTGACTTCCTTTTAACTCCGCCTTCAAGAAACTACTCTCCCCAAACTGCGACGGCAACAGTTTTTTCCAAACTGGGGGTACTGAGCAAGTGAACCTGAGGAATTTTTAAGTAAACTTTTGCCAGCAGTATTTTCTCTCTTCCTACCTTCCTCTTTTTCTCTCTTCCTTTCTTTTTTTGCAGTAGTGACGATTGAAGTTAAGGATTTCGCTCTGAGCAGGGCCTGGGCCCCCTTGAGGCAGGGTCTTGCCAGTCGCAGGCTCGCCCTCGTGATCCTCCTGCCTCCGCACCAGTGCTGGAATCATAGGCGTGTGTTTACACAGTTTACTATGCTCGTTCCAAACTTTTTCAAGCATTTACTTGGCCTTCAGTTACAACCTGACATGAAACCTAGAATCTGAGTGCTTATTCTTCCCCACATCACTGACCCCTTTCTACAATTACGATGCGTAATCTTACCATAGAGTTTACTACAAAGAATGGTTGACCAGAAGGGATCTGGAGATAATTAATATCACGATGGAAGAAATTAAGACCGACCTAAGAGCTCTCCACGAACCAATCAGCAACAAAGACAGGGGAACATCTATTTTTCTCTACATTTTGGGCCCCCATGGCGAACTGGGACTTGAAACTGCACGATATAACTATCTCGCTGCCTTTGCTACCCTCCTAGCAAGCTTTGTGATCGAAGTGCTCAATTTGTAGTTGTTGTTCTTAAAAGCTCATTTTCTTTTTTTCTGAGACAGGGTCTCGCTATTCCTTGAATTTGCAGAGATCCTCGTGTCTCACCTGAGTGCTGGGATTAAAAGTGTGCGCCACCACACGCTAAACGTTCAACTCTAACATTCACCGGAGATCCAGCCGTAAACTCGCCCAGAAAATCGGCAGTCACCGCCCCTTCCGGAAGTTACGCCACGACGCCCTGCGTCCCGAACCCGAAAGTGAGGTTTTACTTCCGGACTCTCAGCGCGGCCTCAGACCTCTGCTTTTCCTGCGCGCTGTGCACATGCGCCGCGGCTCCGTTCCCCTCTTTCCTCCACTTCCACTAGGCTCTACGGTCTGGGGATCCTCCGCCACCGTCGCCGCGGAGTCAGAAAGTTCAAGATGGCCGCCGCGGAGACCCAGGCGCTGCGGGAGCAGCCCGAGTAAGTCATATCTGTCGGTGGGCCCGACTCCGGGGGCCCGGCGACTGGGAAACGTCGGAAACCTGCGCGGACGGGCGGGAAAGTTCGGGCCTAACGGCGGGAGCTAAACTTCGCCTCTCCCCACGCGTTGCGTTGTGGCTGGGAGGCGTGGAGAGCGGGCTGGAGGGCGGCCTCGCAGCCTCGCTGTCCCGAGGCCGGGCCTGCGCGCCGCGTTGCCCGGGAAGCGCGGGAGCCAGCGGCCTCTACAGGTCCGTCGGGTGCGCGGCGGCCGCGTACGCCGACGTCTCCCCTTCCTGCTTCTCTGGAGACCGGGAGAGCTGGTGGCGGCGGTGCGGAGACCGAAGGGGCAGCAGCGTCCGCCAGGCGAGCCCTGAGTCTTGTCTTCCTCATCCGCTACCCGGTCGTCCTGCTACTCACTGGGATCCACTTGAGAAACTCAGAGCAGAGAAGAGGCCAGGGTCACACTCCGTTCCAGAAGTAGTGTGTGGACTGTCGGTGCTTCACCTCCCCTCCCGGTACTTGTAACTCTGGCACTC
>PVIC010027102.1:0-24082 GCA_004025085.1 Thryonomys swinderianus
ATCAACTGGAGAGTGGATAAAGAAGATGTGTTTTTTTTTTTACAAAATGGAGTATTACTCTGCCATAAAGAATGACAAGATCGATCCATTTAGGTGCAAATGGAGACATCTGGAGGATATACTAATAAGTGAAATCAATAGATCACAGATAGACAATTCCCGGATCTTCTCTTTGGCATGAACACCTGTAGATGCAAATAAGTTCTAGAAAGTAGGACAGCTTTTCTAGAGTGGAATATTTCTATAGGAAACTTGGTGTGGGAATGTGCTGAGGGGAAGGAAGAAATATGATACAGAAAGAAAATAAAAGAGCATGTATAAATGGGGGATGAGGGGGGAGTGGGAAGAGATATGGGTAAAAATGAGAATTAACTTGTGGCATATAGAGGTACAAATTTCCCAATGTTATATGTGATTTTGAGATGTATATAAATTGTACCAATAAAGAATTCCATTTAAAATAAATAAATAAATAAATAAAGAATAGAGATTGCTTTCCTTTGTGATTTCAACTGAAAAATTACTTTATCTTTTTAGATTCATTGATAGCTAAGATATTTGGTGTGAGTTCTGTTTCTCTGTGATCTGTTTTCTTTGTTCATGTGAATTTGTATTTCTTTTGTTTTATGGTTATCTTTATAACTCTGTATAACATAAAAAACCCTCTATTTTCAATACACTCCAACTCTCTGATATGAGCTATGAAAATAATCAACATATTTTCTCACTTTCCTCTCTATACCATCACCTGATTTTATTGAGTAATCATTTTTCTAAATGCTTACCTTGGTCCTGTTAAAAATACTCATATTTGCTCAGTGATGTACTTTGACTACCAGTGACCCATGTTCTTTTTCATTTGTCTCACAATTTGTATAATATTATTTGCAATTTTGATATTTATATAATGTAAACGTACAAATTTTATACTATCATTCTACATCCAATGATCAATTATGAGCTCTATTGTTATTTATATGAATGTTCAACACAGTCCTTCTAAAAAAATGTCTCCCTAGTCCTTTCTAAAGAATCTCAAGTGTGTACCCAAGGAATTTTGTCAATTGTCAGCTCAACAACTTTTTGAATTTTGTATTAATCTGTAGTTTTAAACTGAAACAATTTTAGGGTTTTTTGTTTGTTCCTTTGTTTTGGTTTTTTGGTTTGTGGGTTTTGTTTTTGTTTTTGTTTTTTTTTGAGACAGGGTCTCACTGTAGTTCATGCTGGCTCTGAGCTCACTATGTAGTCCAGGCAAGCCTCGAACTCAGCAGTCCTCCTGTCTCTGCCTCCCGAGTGCTGGAATTACAGGCGTGAGCCACCACGCCTGGCACTTTGGTATGTGGTATGTGGTTTGATTGCTGGTGGGCATGAGTCTCCACGCCCAGCATTGTATGTGGTTACCAGGGATCAAACTCAGGACCTTGCACTTGCGAGGCAGGTGCCTGAACCAGCGAGCTGACCCTCTGGCCCTGTTTTTGTTTTTTTAGACATAGGGTCTCGCTTTGTAGTTCAGGCTGGCCCTCAGATCACTATGTAGAACAGGCAAGCTGTGAACTCAGCAATCCTCCTGTCTCTGCCTCCAGAGTGCTGGGATTACAGGCATGAGCCACCTCACCTGGCACTGTGGTATGTGGTATTGATTGCTAGTGGGCATGAGTTTCCATGCCCAGCATTGTATGTGGTTACCAGGGATCAAGCTAGGGAACTTGCACTTGGTAGGCAGGCTCTAGAACCACTGAGCTAAATCTCTGGTCCTGTTTTTGTTTTTGTTTTTTTGAGACAGGGTCTCGCTTTGTAGTTCAGGCTGGCCCTGAGCTCTCTATGTAGCCCAAGCAAGCCTCAAACTCAGCAATCCTTCTGCCTCTGCCTCCCGAGTTCTGGGATTACAGGCATGAACTACCACACCCACCACTGAGGTATGTGGTAGTGATTGCTAGTGGGCATGAGTCAACATGTCTGGTATTTTACATGGTTACCAGGTGCTGTTGTCATGGGGCTGCACATGGGAGAGTGAGGTACAGAGTCTCCCCAGACTCTGAGGAGGTTTCTGGAATGCTTCCATTTAATGAATGCAGTGTAGAGCCTTATATAGCACAAGTGGTGGGAGGGGTTTGTGGTGACTATTAGGGATTGGTTAATGGTTGTCAGAGGAGGGGCCCAATGTTGGGGAAGGCCAGGCAATCTCTGGCCATGGCATGCCCTGTAGCTCAATACTTGCTTTGGTCTCAATTTAGTCTACTGAGGGCCAAGGGCTCTCTCAGGACCTAAGAGACTGGCATGTGGTGCAGTTGGCTCAGTCAGACCTGGATTTTGCCATCATCTCCTGCCCTCTGTTTAGACCCAATGGCCTCTACCAACCATATGACATTTTTATAGGTCTGGTCAGATAGGGTGACCCTAAAATTAGCCCATGAGCCCATAAACTTAACTTGGGCCAGCCCATTGTGAACCCCTCCCAAATGGAGGCACAAACATTGTTAAAAGTAACCACACTGAAGGACTAAGTCCATTTGGGACTGTAGGTTGACAATGGCAGCAGGGGTATCATGGAAGAGTACCAAAGTTTGTCCAAGGGTGTGTGTAGTGAGTTGATTAACAGTAGCAGCAGTGGCGATCTGGTTGTGCAAGGTGATTGAAGCAGAGGCAACTGTGAGACCACAGCGACCACAGACACAATGATGGTGATGATGGCCTAGGCCCCTGAACTACATTTCCTGTGTGGGTGAAACACAAGATTAAACAGGAGGTCACTTCCCAAGAGTCTTCAGTAAGGGGTGGGGACACAGGCATGAAAGGCAGAATTGTTGAGTTGGGGTTATAGGACACATAGTACGAGTTACCACATAGTAAGAGGTCCCAGAGACTCCAGAGAAGGAAGCTCTGGTCCCAAGTGCAAGGAAGATGGATGGGTCAATGGCGTCAGTCTTTAGGTCGCTAGTGTGAAGGAAGAGTCAGTTGGGAGGTGAGGTAGAAAAGCAGACAGAGGAAGGAGAGACAAAAGTATTCCATGAGACTCGAGGTGGCTGCCATCAATAACTACAGGTTAAATGGAGGAATCTTCCAAAGGGGCAAGGAAGGGAAGAGTTCCAGTCGAAGGTGACTAGAAAAGGAGGTTTGGGAACTAGAGCTCATATTTATGTGACCCCGGCCTGGGAGTTGGGAGTGAGTACAGTACATAGGAGGACCACCAGCATTGGCCCTGGTATGGGGTTAGGGGTGTCCTGAGGGGCCAAAGCACAACCTTGGTCATGGAGGTCCTTTATATCTCTCCAGGTGGTTTTCCTGGGCTGTGGCATGCTCTTTAGTCATGGGGCTGGGTGGTATCAACGTTTTTGGGGCTGTTCCTGAAGCGAGAGCCTTCCACTTGGCCGATTGGTGGATTGGGTGGCGGTGTAGGGCTTGACATCATTTGTAGGGAGCCACCATTCCACAGGCTGAGCTTTTCCCAGGAATCATGGTCCAGGCTTGGGCTGAGGTGGAGAAGCCCAGTGTCCTCCATGCAGATCCAGTCATTCTTGTGAAGCGGCTTGTGGTAGACACCCTAGAGATGCTGGTGTAGGTAAAAGCTGCCCACCAGCAATCTCAGGGCATACACATAGCACAGCCAGTTTCCAGCTGGCTGGTCCAAGTACCACTGCTCCCAGTAGGCATCCCTTGGGAAATGCGCAGAGGGGCTGCTCTGAGCAATGGCAGCACCAGATGTGGCCTTTGCCATCACCTCTGCTATCACCTCTGATGAGGGTCTACAAACAGCTGGCAGGTGGGGCAGTTTAAGGGGAGGAGCAGAAGGAGGAGCCAGTGATTTGTAGGGGGCAGAGCCTGTGTGTCTCCTGGAAGAGGAGGGACACAGGTGCAATTTTGGGACTGCACAGAGGATTAGAGGATATTTCCGATACTCCGAGAGGTGAGGTCTGTGGAACGAAGGAGGAAGGGGCCCAACACGTTAAAGAAGTGGCCTGCTGAGCCTCTGGGAGAGAAGCAGCCTGCTGGTCTGCAGGGAGGGATTCCCATGAAGGTGGGGCAACTCACCTGAGAACTGAGGTGAAGGATTACCTGAAGGCCACACGTTTGCATGCCAGTTGTCATTGTGGAGCTGCACAGACACACCAGATTCTGGGGAGGTTTCTGGAATTCTTCTGTTTAATGAATGCAGTGTAGGGTTTTATATAGCACAAGCGGTGGGAAAGGGTTTGTGGTGGCTATTGGGGATTGGTTTATGGTTGTCAGAGGAGAGGCGCACAGCATGGCCTTCAGCTCAATGCTGGCTTTGGTTTCAATTTAGTCTATCAAGGCCAAGGGCTTTCTCAGGACCTAGGAGACTGGTGTGCAGTGCAATTGGCTCAGCCACACCTGGATTTCACCATCAACTGGGGATAGAATCAGGGACATTGTGCTCGCTAGGCAGGCCCCAGAACCACTGAGCTAAATCTCTGGCCCAACAGTTTTAGGTTTTTTGTTTGTTTTGTTTTGTTTGCTTTTTGAGATAGGTTCTCGCTTTGTAGTTCAGGCTGGCCCTGAGCTCACTATGGTGCCCAGGCAAGCCGCCGCGAACTCAGCAATCCTCCTGTCTTTGCCTCCCGAGTGCTGGGATTACAGGCGTGAGCCACCACGCCTGGCATTGTGGTATGTGGCGTTGATTATTGGTGGGCGTGTCTCCACGCCCAGCATTATATGTGGTTACCGGGGATCGAACTCAGGACCTTGCGCTTGTGAGGCAGGTGCCGGAGAGAGAATATTTTTTATTTTGTTTTGTTTTGTTTTTGTTTTTGATTTTTTTTTGAGACAGGGTCTCACTTTGTAGTTCAGGCTGGCCCTGAGCTCACTATGTAGCCCAGGCAAGCCTCGAACTCAGCAGTCCTCCTGTCTCTGCCTCCCGAGTGCTGGGATTACAGGCGTGAGCCACCTCGCCCGGCCAGAGAGAATATTTTTAAGAAAATTTTCTACAGTTCTAACTCTGAGTAGTTAGCTCTGTATTTCAAAAAGTTTAATTTGTTTTTAATATTTGAGTTTTTTTCTCATCAGTGTTTCTTTGGGGACTTTAATTGTGATAAGGGAGATCTCCACTCTCAGAAATGACTTTTCTAAAAGGCTCATTTTTCTTTCTTTACTCACTCCTGTCTTCTCTATTTTCAGTGTTCCCTTTCTTTTACTTTTTCCAGTTTTATCATCATGTCTGTAGGGGTTTTTTTTCTTCGTATTTCTTCTTGCTTTCTGAGTTCTGTCAGTGTATTTTTCATATATTGTTATATCATCTTTTCTCAGTCATAATACTTTTTAGTCTTCTCTCATAGTGGTAGAGGCAGTATCAGCTACTTTAAATTTTTTTTCTTTTGCTACCAAAGATCAAACTCAGTACCTTGAGCTTGTGAAGCAGGTGCTGGAGCCACTGAGCTTTCGGTTATTTTTTGTTTGTTTGTTTTTCTGGTAACAGGGATTGAACTCAGGACCTCAGGCTTCCAGACAGGCCCTGTACCACTAACCTAAATCCCCAGTTCATCATCAGCTATTTGCATTTGGAGCAAGGCATTTGGTTACAGTATTTGTGCCATTTTTCATCAATTGGTAAGTTCTACTGGCCTTTGTACATTATTTCTCTTACAGTATATTCCAGTGCTATTCCAGATCTCACTTTAATTCCCATCACTGAATGATTTGGCTTTTCCTGGATGGTAGCCCGAAGTAGTTTTCTGAATCTAATAGGCAGCATCCTTGTATACTTTAGTTCCCAAACCCTTTCTCCTGTCTGCTGTAGGAAACGATGATGGTCATTCCTTGTTTTTGGATTTCTTTGAGGACCCTTCCAATCTCTGGCCCCCAACTAAATATGAAAGAACTTCTTCCATGTGCCCTATTTTTAATCAGCAAACATATTTTGTTCTTCATGAGGTCTTCTTCACAAGAAATAAGATCTTAGATATTTTCTAGAATCCATCAGTGATCTCTTTCACTTTATTTCATCACTTTCCCATAATTTTGTCTTTAAACATTAAATTCACTTCTAACAATAGTTTTTATTGGTTTAATTATATTTTTATGATTTCCAAAATAAAAATAAGAAGGGGGATATATTCATTATGGGAATCATATTCATGTGATATTTAGTACTTATTTGGTTCCAAGGAACTAAAGTACTCTGGAGGAGGACATTTTTTTTATTACCCTTTGTGTCCCTGTTTTAAGATCAGGGCTTGTTGCCTGTGGTTACTCATGTCACTGTATAAGGAAGATACAGTCATATATTTTAAAGCAAGAACATGTGAAAACCTCCTTAAAGACTGAGATTGTGTGTGTGTGTGTGTGTGTGTGAGTTACTTATGGAAATAAGATGAATAAATATATGTCATGTGTAGTAACCTAATAGCCTAAATGAATGGGAACATTATAGGTCATAAACATGATATAAAGTTAGTCATATCAACAGGAACTGAAATGAAGGATTAGAAGAGGAGGAAGGGGTGGTAGGGAAGGTGATAAAAAACATAATCAAGCTTTTTATATACATGTACCCAGTCCATAAGATAATTGTAAAGTCCATATACTACAATGTACTTAACAATAAAAAATGTATGGAGTGCCTATACAAAATTTTAATAAATTTACATTAAAATTTATTTAAAATTTAAAATTAAAATTTATTTATTAAATTTGTATTAAAATTTACAATCATGGTTGTAAATTCCACTCAAATTATGCAATCATGGACATCCAAGAAAGTAAACTGAAGAGAAACTTCTAGGTTGATGAATTGTGTTAGTTAGACTGGTTATACAAATGGCCAACTCAGGCTTTTTAATAATGGGTAAATGGTCAGGAGTTCAAGTGAACTTGGTTTTATTTTGACCATAAGCTGAGTTAACTTCAGCCCACTTTCACAAGTGAGGATAGTAGCTCCAAAAGAAAAGGGTATTTTTCTAAAAAATATACAAAGTAAATTGAAATATGACATGTGATTAGTGAAAGATGGATTACTGTCTTTATGGTGAAAAACACATTATTCAGGTGCTTCTTTGTTTCTTCTTTCCTTTTCTTAATATTTCTTTCATTATTTAAAGGATAAAGGTAAACAAAAACCCTGATGGATAGGATTTTAATGTACTGATTTTATTATGTTAAGTTGTAGTTAAGTTGTAGCCAGTTAAGTTGTAGCCAGTGTGCTTTGAATGGACAACAGATGGTTCTTCTACCTTTTTTCTTCCTTTATCTAATTATTAGAAACTCTAATTCATAGTCAGAATATTTAATAACTGTAAATTACATGAAACTTCAAAGTAATTCTCTTTAAAGAGTACCGTTACTCTTTAAGTGATGGGAAAGTAGAACTATTTTACCAACATAAACATACTTTAATTCAGACAGTTCTAAAACTGATTTTTTATTAAACAACTGGTTCTTTCTAGAAAATATCAGTTTGCATCTTTAGAAGATTTTCAAATTTTCTGTAAAAATATTTGAACTTAGTAAAATGCAAATGATGTCTCTTCACATATACAAAAATTACATTTTTTTCTCTATTCAATGAGGTAACTATTGTCAGAAACAGAAGGATCTTATTTAGATATAAAGTAATATTATTGTGCTTTCAACTTTAAAGGGGTTAGAGGAATGGAATATGTTTTAAACTCTTGTCCATTTATATTCTCCTTTCACATTGGGCCAGTTCATTTTGTTGGCCTCAGTGTTAGGTGTGACAGTGTATTAGCCAAGCTGTCTCAGCCATTCAGGCATTTTATCAGTTCTACAAGACAGATGCTAAATAGCACAGTCTAAATTGAAGTGTCTGATGGCTCTCTAGGGACAAGTTGATAGCAAGAACCGCACTTGGGCACTTGAATGTGTGGCCTTTTTCTATATTTAACTGCAAGAGGGGGGCAGCTTTTAAGTAAACTTCAAGCCTTGAACTGTCAAGATTTATTTTTTATTATTTAATTTTTCATCTCATTTGTTAGGAAAGGCTATCAATCTTTTCTTTGTCTCCTCTAGTGAAGAATTTAAAGGCACCCTGCTGCCTACAGTTTTAAACAAAAATAAGAGAAATCATGTGATATGATTTCACAGATACCAAATTTCTTTCAGGCTAAGATTAAATAATATAATTGTTATATCCACTTGATTTAAATATACTTTTGCAACAAACAAAAATAAGAGAAATCATGTGATATGATTTCACAGATACCACATTTCTTTCAGGCTAAGATTAAATAATATAATTGTTATATTTTAGACTATAGAGACAATTTTAGACTATAGAGACAAAGTTTTGAAATAAAATTTTAGTTCCAAATACTGTTACATTATGGTTACAAATGCAGAATGACATAGCCTTAACCTTTTCAGCAATCTCAGGTGTCTTCTTGTATCTTATAGGAGAAAGTTGTTGCAAAAGTATATTTAAATCAAGTGGATATAACAATTATATTATTTAATCTTAGCCTGAAAGAAATTTGGTATCTGTGAAAAGGCAACACTGAAAAAGAAGTCTTAAAATGTCTTCTAGGGGGCCAGAGGGTTAGCTCAGTGGTTCCAGCGCCTGCCTCACAAGCGCAAGGTCCTGAGTTCGATCCCCGGTTACCACATATAATGCTGGGCGTGGAGACTCACGCCCACCAGCCATCAATACCACATACCACAGTGCCGGGCATGGTGGCTCACACCTGTAATCCCAGCACTCTGGGGGGCAGAGACAGGAGGATTGCTGAGTTCGCGGCGGCTTGCCTGGGCACCATAGTGGGCTCAGGGCCAGCCTGAACTACAAAGTGAGACCCTGTCTCAAAAAGCAAAAAAAATGTCTTCTAGGATGTATTTTCCTAAGAATTTCAATTTATTAAGAGTATAGCAAGGCTAAGCATGGTGGTACTTGCCTATATCTCTGCTATTCAAGAGGCTGAGGCAGGAGGATTACAAATTCCAGGCCATACTGGGAACTTAGTGAGACCTTGTTCAAAATAAAAATTAATAAAAGAATTGGGATGTAGCTCGTTGCCCCCTGATCAGTATCTTTTTTAAAAGTTCATATACACTTTAATGTTCTTCACTCTAAAAGCATATGGCTTATCTGATAGTATCTCATATCCTCAGTATTTGTTTTATTAACAAATAAGCCTCTGAGAATACAGAAAAATAAAGAAGATCTGAAAGGACAATGAATACATTTTTATTCTGACCCATAAGGAAGCTGAGTGTAGGAGGTGTCCCATCAACTGCCCTAATTGCCAGGAGTAGGTCAACTCCATTTGAATGTTCCTTTTTCCTTTCAGAAATAAGGCAGAATATGACAGAATGTCATCAAGAAAAGCTAAGATCAGTACCAAGGTTTTCTAAATTTTTAAATTTAAATATTCACAAGTTTACTAAACTTGTTAAGTTTATTGGTATTACTATCATATACTACCATTATATCTTTCTCATTCTACTCATCTGAAAAACTGCATTATAAAATAATTTGTTTCTTCACAGAGAATTATTATATGATTCCAACCAGTATATGACAATGTTACTTTATAAGTAGCTTATAATAATATACATAATATTAATTAGAGCTTTTATTTCTGCTAATTGTATTTAGCCTATTATCTGCAAGTATATTAAACGAATTGAAATTATTTCATTTAAGTGTCCTCATTTGTACAAATGAACCTGTAGTAGGAAATGTGGTTTTTATTTTGATGGATTTTACAGAGAGGAAAAAATGAAATTTTGGGTTATAAAGTTGTGGTAATACTTGGTAATTACTTAAATGTAAGAAATAATACAGAAAACAAACTAATTCCGATCTAATCACTGTTAACTATAAAGTTTATAAATAGACTGTTCTAGTGAATGGCAAATACACTTCTATGATAATGGTTCTAATTAAAGTTATACAGAATTATGGTTTACTGGGAATTACAATAGTTTTCAATTTGAAGTGAGTGAGAAGTGTAGGCACTTTTTTTTAAGGCTACATAATCTTGTCTAAGAGAAAGGAACAATATCTTCAAATCAAATGAGTTTGTCTCCTAGGTCTCCAAGATTCTAGCTTTATTTTTGTCTCATTTTTCACATTCTCACTTCTATTGCATGTTCTGGATGTATTCTGACCTCTTCTCTATAATGAGACTTAACTTGAAAATAATGTATTATAGCTCTCTTTTTGTAAACCTAAAGACTTGTTATTGTAGGTAAAATCTGTCTTAAATCTATTTTTCTTATTCTTTCTAGGAAGCATTTTACCTTATGTGATTATATGTCCCTGTATTCAGATTTATCAGGTTTTGTTTTGTTTTGTTTTGTTTTAAGACGGAGTCTCGCTTTCTAGTTCAGGCTGGCCCTGAGCTCACTATGTAGCCCAGGCAAACCTCGAACTCAGCAATCCTCCTGCCTCTGCCTCCCCAGTGCTGGGATTACAGGCGTGAGCCACCACTCCTGGCACTGTGGTATGTGGTATTGATTGCTGGTGGGCGTGAGTCACCATGCCCAGCATTCTATGTGGTTACCGGGATTGAACTCAGGGCCTTGCGCTTGCAAGGCAGGCGCTGGAACCACTAAGATAAATCTCCAGCCCAGATTTATCAGTTTTTAATACCAAAAATGTATGTATTGTCCTTTACAAGTTCCCTTGTCACTTTAGATAATTGAACTAGTTTTATACATATCTTCTGTTCCTAAATTTATTTGGCTTTCAGAAATTATTAGTATTAGGATCTACTGACTGTTTTCTATTTCCCCATTTCTAATTCTCATTAATATTTCCCTACTTCAGCAGTTAGATCTTTCTAGGAACTCAGATTTTGACATTTTACAGGGTAAGATTGCTCCTGTAGAGATTAATCTGTTTGTACATTCATGTACCCCACTTCTCAATGCACTACAGTCTGGCTTCCACTCCATCACAGCCCTATTGCTTTTTAATTTTCAGGTGGAGATCGGGCCTCTTCTTAATTGACCTCCCTGTGTTATTAAAAAGCAAAGCCAAAAACTCCTCTCTTATTCATTGATTTCCATGATAATATCTTATTGTCATTTTCTGGCTACAGGGGTGACTATTCCTCCTTTTATTTCAAATCTATTTATTATCAAATATCCAAGTAATGTCTTGATCTCACCTTTTTTACAGTGTCTATTCTCATTTTGGAAAAAGATGTCAGTTTTCATAGATTTAACCTGATACTTTATCACAGTCAACAACCTACCCAGCAACTGTGAACCTTCTAGAGCCATCAATGACACAAACATCCTGCTGTGCCTTGTGTACAATGGGTTCACCACCACTGGTTTATACTCTCCTTAATATCTTCTAGGTAGATTCTCCAATTATTCAGTTTTCTCAGTGACTTCAAATAGAAAACTATTGTAATTGTTTTTTCTACAGGCATTGCAAGCTTAATGTGAGAATACCTAAGCACACTTTAATGTAGACATGTGGTTTGGTAGAGAACATATTTTAGGAGAGGTGAGGTTTGTGTGGAGTTTTGATACTGTTTGCAGATGTGTGTAATACTAATGTAGAAAATACATGAACACACATTTACAAATATATGTATACTAGAATATCCCAAATGTTAACTATAATATTGTCATTTAAATAGTGGGAAGATCTGCTTTCCTTTTTTTTTTTTTTTTTTTTTTTTTGAGACAGGGTCTTGCTTTGTAGTTCAGGCTGGCCCTGAGCTCACTATGTAGCCCAGGCAAACCTCAAACTCAGCAATCCTCATGTCTCTGCCTCCCAAGTGCTGGGATTACAGGCATGAGCCATCACGCCCAGCACTGTGGTATGTGGTATTGATTGCTGGTGGGCATGAGTCACCACACCCAGCTTTGTATGTAGTTACCAGGAATTGAATTTAGGACCTTGCACTAGCGAGGCAGGCACCAGAACCACTGAGCTAAATCTCCGGCCCTGTTTTCCTTTTTAATTAGCAGACTTATGAAAAACAATTTGTACCTTATTATCACAAATTGGAGGTTCAGTCTGAATAAAATAATATGAAATATAGAAAATCTGTTTGAAATAGTATAAATATAATAGGAAAAATATAGAACTAATATAAATTCCAATATAGCTGAATATCAATGTTAAAATGTTGCTTAGACATTAAAGAATCAAATTTTGATATCAATATCAAACTATGTAAAAAACAGTACTATATGAAAAAATAAAAATATAAAAATATAACATTTGCCACATATGTGTTTTGGAAAGTTTAGAAGGGAAGAAACAGTTATTAATAGTTGGAAGAATTATAATTGACTTTTTAAAAAATCAATAAGAATTTCTTCAACTTGCTTAAGACATTCTAAATTTTATTATTTACATTATTTAAACAAACACACTATTTTGACTTCATAGTCTTGAAATTTAAGCCTTGGCCCTTACCCTAGCTCTTCTCATTCCTCTAGTCATGGGGTCTAGATAATTCTCTTTTATATTTTGTCTAAGTCTTTGATTTCCTTTTAAATTCACTTCATATCATTTAGTTGAAAATAGATACCAATAATGTTAGTAAAATACTGAGTGAAACATTAAAGTATTTTATCATATTTTTGATACCACTCCAATTTAAGGCCCTTGGGAACAGCTGATTTCCACTCTTGATGCTCCTGACTCCAGTCCATCTTTTGTAGCTCTTAAATACAATTAGAAACTATAAGATGCAGAGATACTAATTTTCTATTTACAAATCTCTGCTTTTAGATCTTGACTAAACAGACTTCTTAACTGGGCCTGGTGGCTCATGCCTGTAATCCAGCACTCAGGAGGCTGAGACAGGGATATAGGCCTTGGTTACATTTTGAGTTCTAGGCCAGCCTGAAATATATAGCAAGACTCTGTATCAAAAAAAGAAGCAAAACAAAACAAAATAGATTTCCTAAAGTAGATGACTTGACTAAAATCAGACTATACAACCTGATTTTATTGAAAATAATATATACATATAAATAAATATTTATACATATATAAATATATATGACAGGACACATCACCCCTAGATACTACAATCCTAATATGCTGCTATATTATTAAATTAGTAGAGTTCTTAAACTCCTTACAGTCACTTCCACTGATAATATGAGCTCACTTGTGTTACTACTGAAGTGTCCTATTTTATAACAAAATTTGCTTCTTATAATAATTTTATATCATTTTTTCTGCAAATTTGATGACCTTAGGTATTGAAGAATTTCTAATGTATTAAAATCATTACATTTGGAAAATAGGAAAGACAGTGAACTACAATACTTTTTACTCAAAAGTCTTGCCTAATGGCAATAAATGTATCAGTCCTGGGACTAATGGTCCATTGCCCAAATAACTGAAAGACAGTGCAAGCCCAAGCCACCAGCTCCACAGTGACAGTCTTTAATAAATCAAGATTTCAAGTTGAAGCTTAGATAAGTTGAAAATGTTTTGCATCTTGTTGTTTCAGTGTTTTAATGGATTAGTTAATGAAACAGTTAAACTAATACAGTGTAGATTTTTCACTGAAATTAAAAAGTCTTTTTGTAGTTCCAGCTTATGCTAAATAATAAAAATAATGAAAAGCAAAATTTCAAACTTCATGATGAAGAACTTCAGGGAACCTTAAACCCCTTCCTACTTATTATTACTAGTTTTGTGGCCATATGACAGAAACTGTGATCTAAGTCCTAAATCCATTATAGCACATTCAATAAATGTAGGCATATAAAGTACTATATCATCTGAAGTCATTTCAAACTGCATTCAATATCTTGGTTCCCAAGTGCATTAGCTTTTATTAAAAGCATTCTGCTGCAACATCCATTCTTCCTAATTGGTTTACAGATTGCCCCCACCATTCAGGCAAATCTTAATTGCATTCCCTCACAAATCTTTGATTTATGGCTCCTTATTTGCTTTATATTATTTATAATAAATCAGGGTAAAAATCTTAAGACATGAAATAAAATTTATAATAGTTGCTTTTGCATAAATACAGAACTTACATAAAGATTATTAACAGCATAATGACCTTTTTGCTTATTTTAAATGTTGTTCAGTGAAGCTATCACCATTTATATGATGTCCAATAATAATATCATCATTACCTTTCCAGACATAGTTGTATTTCACTTTTTTTAATGGACACATTTTAAAATCTGGAAAGAATTAGGTGTAGGTTATAAAAGTGTTATATCCTGTACTCTGGTTTCTCTTCAGATCATATAAATCTTTTACCTTTTAAAAGTGTTATGTCCTCCTATAAAGGTTAAATGGGTCATATGTATTTGAAGAAGAATAAATGTTATCTGTGGACATAGCATCAGTGTAAGATTAGTTTATACCACTGCTTCACTAAGAGGTCTACTTGAGAAAAGTTTTTAATAATTACATCTTCAGAAATTCCATAAAAATGAAGTGTTTACAAATAAGTAAACAACTGAAACATATTGACAGGATAACAGATACTCAGGAAAAAAATTCCTCAGTTTTGAGTGATTGCATATTAGTGTGGATCATTTTGTAAAATTCTCTTCCGAACAAAGACTTTCCATGAAACCACAGGCATGGAATCCATTCTGTAGGGAGTACAAGAAAATTTATGGGAAGAAGGAAGTCAAGTTATCTATATCAATTTACAAAAAACTTCTAGGCTTGTTTAAAAATATATTTATTCCTGGGCCGGAGATTTAGCTCAGTGGTTCCAGCGCCTGCCTTGCAAGCGCAAGGTCCTGAGTTCGATCCCGGTAACTACATAGAATGCTGGGCGTGGTGACTCACGCCCACCAGCAATCAATACCACATACCACAGTGCCGGGCGTGGTGGCTCACGCCTGTAATCTCAGCACTCGGGAGGCAGAGACAGGAGAATTGCTGAGTTCGCGGCAGCTTGCCTGGGCTACATAGTGAGCTCAGGGCCAGCCTGAACTACAAAGTGAGACCCTGTCTCAAAAAAAAAAAAAATGTATTCATTCCTTTGAAAGTTTGAACAGTTAGGATTTTGACTTCAGGATCAGAAGGATTATAGTGTATTCACTTTAGGAGACAAAAGAAGAGAGAAACTGATTTTGAAGCAAAAAACATTAAGGGGAAGGCCAGGGATGTAGCTCAGTGGTGCTGCCACCTGCCTGGCAAGCACAAAGTTCTGAGTTTGATCTGCCTCCACCAACAAATAAACAGACAAACAAACATACATATATTAAGAAAAAAGTGATAATCTCAAGCAAGTTATAGGTCAATCAAGTAAGAGGGAAGCTTTAGCAAACATGGTTATTTGACTTATAGAAAAACTTAAAAACTGGTTAGCAATGATAAGTAAACTAATGTAAATAATGGTTGAGTTTTTAAATAAAGCACTTGGACCTGGATCTTCATATAACAGCAGAGACCACATAGGGAGCTGAGATTTGGATCCCTCCTATCAGTAGTGAGATATGTGCTTCCACTGGACTGAAATCTGAGGAAGGCCAGTAGAGATTGCCCGGTGGATGGAGGCCACCCAATCTATGGTGTCAATTTAGACAGTCAGGGAGGGGTCAGTAATGAAGCAACCAGAAAAGAAGTAGTGGAAGATTCTGGAGTCTCCACTCTCTGTACTGACGAGACATTTCCTTTTCTGAGGTCAGTAGAGGGCAGGTAGAGTACTAATACTACTATCCTGACTTGGTGGTAGTGAGCTGTCTCCTCTCTTATATCCTTGTTGGAGATGTTGGAACAAGCTAAAGTGCAAAGTTTAAGATACAGAATTTTCTAAGATATATCAAATATCCAGGCTTCCATGGAAAATTTATAATCACACCAATAAGCAGGAAGATTTAAAAGTGAATAAAAATCGCTTCTCGGCCTTTTGGCTAAGATCAAGTGTAAAAGTGAATAAAAAATATTACCAAAAATGCCACATTTGGGTGACAGAAATGTGTTTAAAAAAGGCTTTGAAAGTAGCCATTGCTGAAATTGCTTTAGTTAACAATTAGAACACCTGTAAATAACACGCAGTCCCAGAAAGAAAATAGACAACAAAGAAGAACTAAGTGGAAATTTGAGAATTGAAAATTACAATTACTGTTTGTGACCCTACCACCTTGAATGCTTCTGATCTTGTCAAATTGTTCTGACATGATGAAAGACTGAAAGAGTTTGTTCCTAGAAACCTATCCTAAGTGATATCTAAGGTTATCTAAGTAGAAAACAATAAAGGAAGAAAGAACACAAAAGAGTTTTCTTTACTTCTTGAGTCTTTTAAATTGTGTTTGAGAGTTGAGAAAAAGATATAAAACTTTCTGTTGTGACTTAAATGTATGTAAAAAAAATCTCAATTGTAAACAATATGACAACTGAATTTGTACAAAGGCACAATTTCTACATTTCTATTAAACTAGTATAGTAACAATACTAATAAATGTGTTATATATATATATAATATATAAGCTATATAATAAATATACATCTTATATAATATATATATATTACTACTGAAACCTACACCTATATATTTAATAATCACTAAAACAGCTATATAATGAGATTTACTCAAAGCGACAATAGATAAGTTATAATGGAATTCTGAGTATGTTCAAGTAACAGAAGGAAGGTAGGAAAAATGTAGGGAATCAAATACAGAAAAAAAGAAAATTTAAAAAATGACCTGATATGACATCAATGAAATGGTCTAAAGCAATTCAAATGTGTAGATTATTAGAGGTAATTAAAAACCATGACCCAGTGATATGCTGTCTACAATAAAAAAATAAAAATAGAAGACTATGATGGAAAATCAGATATAATGATACATAGGTTGAAAATAAAAGCAAATGGAAAACAATATAAAAAGTTCACACTGATTAAAAGAAAATTAAAGTAGGTATAATATCAGATGAAGTAAACTTTGGAGAAAAATTTCCCAGAGACACAGGGATATCATATAAAGTAAGCTATATTAGTCTTTGAAACTGAGGAATAAAAACAAGCATCAATCTACCAAGCAGTCATAAAAATCTTCAGTGTATAGGCATCAAACTTCAGTATGGCCAAATATATGAAGGAAGTATTAGTTGGAGGTTTCAACACTCTGAAACTGCGAGAAAATCAGCAAAAATATAGGAAAATTTAATAACATCCTCAAGGACAAGACTTAATCAAAATATATAATAAAAATATATAGCTAACAACAGCACTCTAACCAACAAGAGCAGAATATACATTTGTTATGAGTGGCCATGGAAGACCAACCAATGAAGACTATGTTCTGAACTTGTTACAGTTGGATTTGTGAAGGCTTAAACCTTAATGCAGCAGTGTTGAGAGATGGGGCCTTTGAGAGGTGAGTGGATCATGAGGTGTCAAAACTCACCAATAGATATCATTACATGCCCTTCAGACGTCAAAAGGATAATTTTTAAAAACTACAAACAAATCCACACCCATGAATTTGACAATTTAGATGAAATAAGCCCGATTTTTACAAAAAACTTGCAAACACCATATTGGCAAACATAATTAAATATTTTACAGTTGTAAGGAACTTGAATTTGTAATCCTAGAATATAAAAATTCCACATCAAAAGATGACAGAAAAAAATCACGAGCATATTAATTGATGCAGAAAAATTAACAAAATTGTTCATTCATAATTTTTAAATCTCACAAAAATAAGATATAAGGAAACTTCCTCAACTTGATAAAGATCATTTATTTAAAAAATCACAGCTTTAGTCTCAATAACAAAAACCAGGAAACAACATAGGTGATCTTTAATGGTAAGTGGTTAAACTGTTGTGCATTCATTCCCTGAATACCAATCAGCATAATTTATGTCACTATCTAGAGATTTATTTGGAGTTAAAATAAATGTGAACCTTAAAGGATTTCATGTTATATAATTCTTAAAATAACAAAATCAACTGAGAGGAAATCGTGGCCAAGAGGCAAAGGGCCCATGATAGCACTAAGGGAATCTTTGTAATGGTAAAAAAATGCTCATTTCTTGTCAATATCATTATCAGTAACCTAGTTGCATAGTTTCTCAAGATATTACCACTGAGGAAACTGGAAAAATGGTACATGGGTTCTCTAGGTATTATTTCTAAACACTGCTGTGACTTTCCAATAATATCAATAAAAAGTGAATGCAAAATAAAATGAAATAAATGGTGCTTCAGCTGACCAGTAATTACTAATGTATAATAATAATACATACATGACCCACTATGCCCCCTGACCACCAACTATACACTTACACTATCGAATTAAATTTTCTGTGAATACATGTTCAAGCACTCATGCTGGTTTACTGTGGCTATTTTCTCTATGAGGTAGAATTCCATCACTTTTTCTGAGGGTGTTAAAAAGCCTCTACATCAACAGGTGGAAATCTTTTCCTACATTCTTCACAGAAAAGTTTCTCAGTCCTTTATAGGTCTAAAAAATTTTGACTCTAAACTTACTACTTGATGAATTAATTACAAAAGCAATCATAACTCTGCAGTTTCCTTGACAGTAATATAGTTGTCAGTGTTCTCCTCTGTATATAGCCTTTAGCTCGGACACTGCACAAGGTAGTTGTCAAATGTATATGATTATATAACAGTTGAGTGAACTTGACCAAAAATGGTGATCAATGTTTCTGGTACCAGAAAATAATTTCAAATCTTCATCATGGAAAACAATATTTTTTTAAATTGAATTATTTATTGGTACATTTTATATACAGCTCACAGTCACACTCAACATTAGGGAATTTGTACCAGTATATGGTACAAATATACCATACATGAGTTAATTCTCATTTTTATCTATATCCCTACCCACCCCACAACCCTCCACCCCCTATATACATGTTCTTTCTTTTTCTTTTCAAATCATGTTTATTTTTCCCCTCATTACTTTCCCCTACCACATTCCCTTTGAATATTTTCTATCACAAAATGAATCATACATTCTAGAACTCATTTACTTCTACAGGTTCTCATACCAAGAAAAGATATGATATTTACATATCTGTGATCTATTTGTTTCACTTATTAGTGTGCCCTCAAGGTGTATCCATTTGCACATGAATGAATGAAACTTATTCTTTGTGGCAGAGCAATACTCCATTTTATTAAAAAAACACATCTTCTTTAGAAAAGAATATCTTGATTCCTACTTGTGATCCCTAGTGTCAATTCAGTTACTTCCTGAGTAATCACATATTGGGAGTAAAAGCTATGTTGTAGACTAAATTCTGAACTCTCAAAAGTGCTTTTGTGTTACCTCACTACCTCCACTTCAGCATTCCATCATCTCCGTATTTCTTAACATTGTACTCACTTTCAAACATTATCCTTTAATAATAAATGTGCTATGTATGTATATCTATTTGTTACATTTATTATAATTATGTTCATATACTTATTTTTAAAATATTCAAAATTAATGTAAATTAAAATATGAAGTTAAATCATTTGATAATCTGTCCATATTAATTATTACAAATAATGGTAATTTCATTAAACTAATGCATAAATTGACTGGTATTTACCTTTTTTAACAAGCAAGAAACAACACTGCATCATACAATAATTTCCCAAATAGGTCACTTACCACTTTTTAATTTTATAACTCAGTGAATTAGTTCAGATGTAAGTAATGTAGCTTTCAAAGATGTGCTCAATGTGACTCATTCTATGGGAAATATTTTTATTTTAATAAAAACTACAGTTAAGGTAGTGAAAATTCTCTTATATTTCTTCCTCATGGATTCATATTACCAAATGTATGCTCTATACACATCCTCCTTTTTCTTTATAAACTTTCTAATGTATTATTAATTTTATATCATATTTATAGTCTTGTTAATACTCATAATATGAAAATATAAGCATTATTTTATGTACTTCTAGAGAGATTGAAAGAAAATAAATATATTACTTCAGTACTTCATAACATGTACCAGACCTGAAATTATAATTTGTAATTTAAAATTTTTCAAAGTTTTACCACTTGAACTTAGCTATATATATAAGTGTTGTCCTTAAATATAATGTCAGACTTATCTTCCTTACAAGACAATATTCCAAGTGACATTTTCTAGGAATACTTTCAAAAACACCTCGAAACAATACAGAACTGTACTAGTGGTTTTAAAATAATTTTCTTTCCCAGACATTTATACTAACGTGAAACTTCTATTGTCCCTAATTTGATCTTTATCTTCCAGCATATTTTATACAAACTTTAAAAAAAAAAAGTTGTCACTGTTGGTGGTTTTGTTAGTATGTTTTAAACACTCATGACTTTTTTTTTTTTTTTTTTTTTTTTGTCTTTAAGGTTCGAGGTCCTCCAACTGCAGGAGCCTTTAAAGAAAGACCAACCAAGCCTACAGCATTTCGAAAATTTTATGAGCGTGGAGACTTCCCAATTGCCCTTGAGCATGATTCGAAAGGAAACAAAATAGCCTGGAAGGTAAGTCAGGGCGCAGCTGTGACAGCCAGCTGAGCTCGCTGAGGAGACATCTCCCAATGCCAAACACACTTGGCTGCTAAGTAAATAAGCTGGGGTAATTTCTCAGCAAATGGAAGATGGTGGGTAAGCTCTTAGAAAGCCCCCCTTTGTCAGCCGTCTACCTTGACTAACAATTAAATTATAGCCTGCAAGGAAGATAATGACAGAGTTGCTTTGCCTTAGAGAATTGTCTGCTGCCCAATTCATCTCTATTTTTATGAGAACCTGGCAGCTCAGCTGGTTTCAGGCAGTCCATCAAATGATGGAACTGGCGGCTGGATGCGGAGAGCAACAGCCATTTATCTCCCCCAAATTTCACCTTCCTGCAGGACACTTCCAAATGGAAGCTTTAATTACCTAAATGGATAGGTCAAGATTGTCTCTGCGCCCTGGAAATCTAGGGTGGAATACAAAATAGGGCCTCACTCAGGTACTGGGTGTGCTCAGCTCCACGGCAGCCTGCACGAGGGCTTGTCACCCTGCCCTGTTAGAGACCGACCTCTGCTGAAGCCATTACAGCCCCGACATTTTTCTGACAAAAGGTTAATTGGCTTCAAAATAAATGTATTGCCTAATGACTCCATTCTAATGTGACTGTGTTTCTTTCTAAAAGGCTTACTGATGTTATTTGTAAAAACTTGCCAATCTCTTAATGGCGAAGGCTTTTACATTTAATTTGAAAAATGAATGTTGATCTCTAACCACTTCTGCTATTTCATTATTTTTGTTATCAATGGCTTTGCTTTTGATGATGTTTATCAGCTAAAATGACTCCACATAAAGACAGCAAAGCCTTTACAAGCGTTTGAGAGTCACCTCAGGTCAAGGAAAATAAAAGATTTTGGCCAAATAGCTGTTAAGCAACTAGCATATTAACTGAAGAATCCAGCCTGAAAGAATTGCTTGAAATTATTAATAAATGAATTTATGTTAAAAATACAATTATCAAATTTAAAAATTTATGAAAGTAAATAGCTTAGAAAGATGGATTATTATTAACTTCCAACTCCTCTGTAAAAAAGCTGAAAGAATTGTATCATAACTTGTTGTGTCTTTTTCAAATATTCTCATATTATCACCAAACACTTCTAAATCTTGAGCAGTCATCCATATTCACATATCAAACTTAACAGTTATCCCAGGTTACAAAAGAAACACAGTGGTACAATTCTTAAACCTTGTCAGAATTTTTTTTTTTCTTGCGCGATACCAGGGATCACACTCAGGACCTTCTGGCTTGCCAGGCATGGTGCCCCTCAGCTGCATCCTCAACCCTGATTGTCACAGGTTTTTAGAGGTGGGCTTAGGAAAGATGATGGATTATCTTCTTTGTATTCATCCTTACTGGAAGATGAATTTGTTATGTGAACATGTATGTATGGGGAAGAATGTATAGCCGTTATAATTACTTTAACTGTTTCAGACTTAACATATCCGAAGAGTTTTGTTGTAAATTTTGGGTTTGTTTTTGTTGGATTAATTATATGGGCATTATGTTTGCTTGTTCACCTATTGTTTCATATATAACACAGAGAAATTTCCTGATACTAATTTCTGTAGAGTAAGGCTTGTCATAATTCTTTATTAAAAGTAAATTGTTTTAATATTTTAAGTAATTATAACATATTTATAAATTCCATTAATGAAGATTAATAATATAGATTTACTTTGACCTATTCAAATAACTTTGTGAGTAACTTTTAGAAGTACCAAGAGATTATAATCATCCTGAGAAAGAAATTATTAACAAAAATATAGGACAAACTTTGCTTTTTATCTTGCATAATCAGCACATTGAGTCAATAGGGCTAAAAACCACTTTTATTTTTTATGGTTGTACTAATTCTTTTAAAGTACAACTGATTATAGTACCATTTCAGTAAGCTGAAGAGGAATAATACAGAGTAAACAATTTATGTGACTTTACTGGTAGGATAATGTCACATGTTTAGAGAAACACTTTGTTTCAATTTTAGTATTTATGCCGCCAAAGTGAGCATAAGGAAAGTCTAGAATTTTTCGATTTTTAGCTCTTAGGGATTAGGTACCACATTTTAATTATATTACTATAACACTGAAAATGAGGCATTAATGTTAATAAACATAGACTTGTGATCATTCCATATGTTCATATCTATTCCTTGACCCATTTATAGTGAGCACAGTCTGAGCCTAAATAGGGGTAGGGACTTGTTTAGGATGCCGTTCCTAAGGATAAAGGCCTAACATGTTGAAGGAAGCAGGGACCCTGCCACTGCCAGGCAAAAAACAATACCTGGGAGCCTGCAAGGTTCTTCTCTGGGTAGATAGAATATAGGTTGCTCATTCTTTCCTTGAAAGCTCCTCAATAGCCCAGCTCCCTCAGGAAGACACCGACCATCTTTAAACACTCCTGGTCAGCTTCAGAATTCCTCAGGGGATTGTGTCTGCCTGAAATAGTGTGCGTAACTGAGTAATGAGAAGGCCGTTTCTATCTACAAAATTTTGATGTTACTCGAAATATGTCAAGCTTTTCAGCTGAAATGATGGTAAAGCCTATGTCTCTTTATCTCAGGGTTACTTCAGTCTCTACAGTTGCAGGTTCATGGATTCCCCTTCTACTTGCTCAAGATTTTCTTTTTCTTTTTTTTTTTTTTTTTTTGAGACAGGGTCTCACTTTGTAGTTCAGGTTGGCCCTGAGCTCACTATGGAGCCCAGGCAAGCCTCGAACTCAGCAATCCTCCTGTCTCTGCCTCCCGAGTGCTGGGATTACAGGCGTGAGCCACCACACCTGGCACTGTGGTATGTGGTATTGATGGCTGGTGGGCGTGAGTCACCATGCCCAGCATTGTATGTGGTTACCGGGGATTGAACTCAGGACCTTGCGCTTGCGAGGCAGGCGCCAGAACCACTGAGCTAACCTTCCGGCCCTGCTCAAGATTTTCTAATCCAATCATTTTTATATTAGAAACAGCTATAAATTTTTGAAATAATGATAGCACTCTGGTATAATCATAAGTATCCTTAAACATCAGAAAAAAATAGAAGAATAGAAGAATTCAAGATAGGCAAATGTTGGGATGTTTAGGTTTCTCAATCTTCATCCTGAACTGATGTCCATGGAATGGTCATTTTTTTCATGCCAAAACAATATGGGCCAAGTCACATGACCTAGCTCGTTCAGCCTATTTCTTATGGTGCTTCTAAAGGTCAAGGTGATATCAGCACAACTTCTGTAATAGGAGGAATATTTTACATTTGTAGTATCTAATGCAGTACAACTGACCAAATGTGACCATTACACTGTTAAGATGTGCTTACTGACAGTGAAGAATTACACTTTTAATTTTATTTATATTTAATTTAAAAAGCCACATGGTTACCATATTATATCAAGTAACTCTTATAAAGATAATGACATTCAAAAATAAATGCTTGAATCTGTTACCTAGAAAGAAGGCCTATTAATTACTATTAAAAGAAAAACATCAGGGCCGGAGGGTTAGCTCAGTGGTTCCGGCGCCTGCCTTGCAAACGTAAGGACCTGAGTTCGATCCCCGGTTACCACATATAATGCTGGGCGTGGTGGCTCACGCCTGTAATCCCAGCACTCGGGAGGCAGAGACAGGAGGATTGCTGAGTTCGCGGCGGCTTGCCTGGGCACCATAGTGAGCTCAGGGCCAGCCT
>PVIC010027103.1:0-24091 GCA_004025085.1 Thryonomys swinderianus
TCCTTCCTTCCTTCCTTCCTTCCTTCCTTCCTTCCTTCCTCCTGTCAAATCTTACAGGGTATGCATCAATCAGCTCCCTAGCCTTCTTAACGACTGGAGGTAACTGCAAATCTTCCTCCATGCGACAGGCATAAGATACCTGGGTTGTCCCCAGAGTCATTAGCACCCTGAAACAGCCTTGGCAGCAGAAACAGAGCTTTCCTGAAGCACTGGTGGGAAGAGACTGGCAGAAAGGGTCCCCATTGTGCAGGGGATGGGTGCTCTTTGCCACCCGTTCTGCCCCTTCCAGAGGCCTGCTGGCTTACTGCTTCATGCTCAGTGTCACGGCAGGGTTCACATGCAGATATTTTCATTATAGTCACAGTCTTCTCTCCATTTTTCACTTGTTTTTTTTTCAGTTAAAATTAATTAATACATGCTGATGTTCCTACTTGGCTTCTGGAAACATAGTTTTAGTAGTTCCTTATAATATTCTATGTGGTCATCATCTGTAACTTACTCAACCATTCCACTATTGTCAAAGAAACAGATTGGTTTCTATGTTTCACAGCAGTGAATTCTACACACATGGAAACCTAAGTAATTTGATGGTATTTTTTCTCCTTTTAATGTATGATTTCTTTAGTCCTGTCAAGAACTAAATACATTGCATTTTTAGTCTCAGAAGTGTTCCATATTATTTTCATTCCCACTTTCATTACACAGAATAAAACATTTTCTTTATTCTTCCCAGATTCAGGTATCAATCTTACTTATACTTTGCTATTCTAATAAAAAAATTAGGTACCTAAGTGTGCATTTCTTTGATTGTTATTATTGGGAAAGATAAACTATCTTTTTTCATTGCTTGCTTATGTTTATTAGTTACTATTTCTCTTATGAATTGATTTTGTCCTCATTTAGTTTTGTCAAAATGAATGAAAGTAACTCCCTGTGAAGTCTGGGTTGAAGCTAGGATGGCCAGACTTTGAGTAAGTCATATCATCTCTTTCCTCTTCTGCAAACCACATAGGGATATGGCTGTTCTAGACTATGTTGAAACAGTAGCTATGAAGACCAGTCATGTTATATCCACTTGCCTGGATTGGGAAAGCCTAGCAGATTAGCGAAGCACACTTTGATTGCATCTGTGGACTCACACTTTGAGTGTGTCCCAGACATGACTGACATGCAGGCCAGAAAATGGAGAGTGAAGACCCACCCTGATTATGCACAGTGCCTCCCAATAGGCTTGCAGTCTGGTTGGAATAAAAAGGCAATGAGTTAGGAAGTTGGCATGAGTTTGAAGAGCTCCAGTCTGCTTTAGTGGGTGTGTTTTTACGGCCAACTTCCAGGTTCATCAGAGTCCACTTTCTTCGGCTTTCCAACATAGATTCATACCAGTGACTCTCCAAGGAATTTCCAGGCTGTTGGTCTCTGATATGGAGTCTATCTAGTGCCCCACCAAAGCCTCATGTACTCAGAGGTGAGGCTTTGAGGTGTTTGATACTCATCAGTGGATTAGTCCACGAATAGTTTTGTGGCTACGATGTTGAGCGGTGAAGGCTGGTGGTAAGATGTGGGTCACTGTGGGCGTGGCCCCAAAGTCTGTGTATCCCTCCTCCTCCCACATCCCTCTTGCTTCTTGCTGCTATGCCATAAACCTTTTCTCCTGGGCTGTGCCACCCCATCTGGAAAACAGCCAACTGTGGACTGAAGCCACTGCAAAGTATGAGAGTGTGTAAACCTTCCTTGCTTCAACTTGCAGGTGTCGGGCATTTTGTTCCAGCAGTGAGAAGAACTATGGAAAGTAGTAAATATTCAAAAACAAATTCTTGATAAAAAAAATCACTCCTTTTGTTTAACTATTATACCAGTAACTTGATTTTAACAGGTGTACTGTGTGATAACAACAACAATAACCATCTTCAATTACTCATGTTCACAAAAAGTGTTGTTTTATTCTCAGCTGTCTTCTTAAGTACTGTACTGGTTCTTAGAACATACCACCTGTTAGAGCAAGTTTTACAGTTTACAACTTTCTAGGTTTCTATTGAGAATAATTTTATTTTACTGTATTTTTCTGAATTGGCCAAGTGTCTTGCTGTTTTGTTACAATATAGTTGCTAGTACTGATTCCAGTTTTTGTTTAAAGTGTCACCTTATTTGGTTATGATGGTAATGTGTCACTGCTGCAGTCATTTTTATTAAGAAAAAATGGATGCTTTCCAAATCTGTGGTCACTGATTTATAGTTTTCTTCTGCATTATCCAGGTATATTTTGATTACTAGGATTATGCTTCCTCTTAAATTAAATTTACTTTCTTTGTTTCTTCTGGGTTTTAGGTCATTTTCTGTTGTGTGGAAATTTTCTGCTGCTGAGAGTTTGCAAGAACTAGTTTTAAAAACCAGAAGACCTCAGACTTCCCTTGACATCCTGCTCAACAGAATTACCAGCTAATTCTTATGTTACCCACTGATTCATTTTTCAATGCATTTTGGAATGTTTTGGCAACCTGAATCAATGTCTTATAAAATCACCTATTATTTTTAAATTTCAGATTAATGTATGTCATGTATGGAATTTTGTTATCAGAGATTCCCTTGAAGCTGTTCTTTTAACTCCATCGTTCTTGATTTCTTTCAGGGTTTCTGCTTTTTCAGATTGCCTTTTCAAAAACAGAATATGATGGTTTGATAATTCAATTGTTAGCATTTTAATTTTCATTATTTTTTCATGAAGCATCAGATTTTCTCCTTTTAAAAAGTTTCAGGGCTTTACTTTGTTATTTATTTGATGTAAATAAATAAAGATTTTTAAATTCAAGACCCTTTATCTTGCAGTACTGTGGATTGGACCCCGGCCCTTTGCCCTGGACTCCATTTCCAGCCCAATTTTTTTTTTTTATAAATTGAATTCTTTATTGGTGCAATTTATATACATCTCAAAATCATGTATAACATTGGGGAATTTGCACCAGTATAAGACACAAGTTAATTCTCATTTTTACCCATATCCCTACCCACCCACACCTCCTCACCCCCTTTATACATGCTCTTTTATTTTCTTTCTGTATCCAGCCCACTTTTTATTTTGAGACAGCACTTACCTAATTCACCCAGCCTTGGTTTGCACATGTGAGTCTCTATCACGGCTTCCCTGAGTGTTGGGCTTGTAGACCTGTGTCACAGGACCTGGCTGATTATGGTTTATTTATTGATTAGCCCTTGATGTTAGGCCTTTACAGACATCCATGATACAATTGTGACTATGATCTTATTTTCACTGGAGCTTACATCGGTGAAAAAGAGTTATCTATAAATAAGTATTGAAAAAGAATGATAGTGCACATTACAAAATGACCAGTGTCCCATAAAGACACAGAGAAGGAGTGCATGTGAGAAATATTACAGAGGGTTACATGAATATTAAATACTCCTTTTGCTTCTCTTTTTTGCCCTGGGTCATCTTTTAGACATAACTCAAAATACTCAACTACTCTTTTTTTTTTTTGTCTCCTTTCTATTCTCTTTCACTCCTCAGGTGGGACATTATCAAACATTGGCCCACTCCTTTCTTCCATCCTCCATCCCGACATCTGCCCTTCTTCCTTCCTCCCTCCCTCCCTCCCTCTCTCCCTGTCTCTCTCTTTCTTTTTCTTTCTTTCTTTTTCTTTCTTTCTTTCTTTCTTTCTTTCTTTCTTTCTTTCTTTCTTTCTTTCTTTCTTTCTTTCTTTCTTTCTTTCTTTCTTCTCTCTTTTTAAATTTCTTTCTTCTTTCATCATAATTTAACTAATCATCTCATCTATTTGTGCAGCTACTGGCTCAGAAACTTCCTTTCACACTCAGACAATACTGGGTAATGGGAGTCAGCCTAGGATAGTAGCAGCTCTCTGTTCTGGACCTAATGGTATATTCTCTTTATTACTGTGTTTCCCAAACTGAACTCACGATTAATACTAATTGTACAAGAAAATAATTTGGGCATCTTTGTGTGAAAGACACATCTTTTCTATTAGATTTTTTCAAAGACTTTAAAGTGTTTTGGCATCCTCAAGAAAGGAACAGAGAATGAGGCATTTTCATGCTAATTTGATGTGGGGGCCTTCTTGAGGAAATGCAGGTCCTTACAACATACTTTGGCAAGAGCTCTTTTCTATCACTAAGGGTACACAGGCCTGGGATTCTACCAAACTCAGAAATAGAGAGACAGAATGGGGGCTGAATTTGTCCAAGCACATAGGCAAATGTTAATGGTGGGGTAAACCAGAAGTAAAACAAAAAGCGCATGCAAAATACACAATATGGTATTATAAATATATATCTGAGCATACAGATTATATACATTATCTATATTATATGACTATATGTACCATTAAACTGCATTGATGTAATATAAAACTGAATTGTTTGGCTGAATGTTATGGCTCATGCCTGTAATCCCAGCACTCAGGAGGCAGAGGCAGGAGGATTCCTCGAGTTCAAGGATAGCCTGGGCTACACAGTGAGTTCAAGGTTAGCCTGGACTACAAAGTGAGACCGTCTCAAAAAAAATTTTTTAAAACTGAATTGTTTCATTCGAGACTTTTGTTTCATAAGATTTAGGAGAAAAGGACTCTCTTTTTTTGAGAAAGCAAATAGCATGAAAAATGTAGCAAATGACTGCAAGACTGACTTCTTATTTTTAAATGGGTGAGACTTATGATTTCCATTCATGGGAACCAAGCCATTCTGGGCAGAAAGTTTAACAAATGAATCTGCCTCCATATAGGAGCAGCTAAAGAGGGACAACAGTGAGAAGTTTTGTACTCCTAAAACACTGAAACCACAAGGACCCACTACAGGTTGGTAGGAATTCAAAACAGGATGACAAAACAGAGTCAGCCCAGAGAATCTTTATTTCCAAGTATAATATTAGTAAGGTCCCTATTGTTTTTCTATAATTTACTTTTTAAATAATTTCAGATTTATGGGAGATAATTCTTTATTTGAAAGAGGGTCTCTCTTTGTAGTTCAGGCTGGCCCTGAGCTCACTATGTAGCCTAGGCAAGTTTAGAACTCAGCAATCCTCCTGTCTCTGCCTCCTGAGTGCTGGGATTACAGGCATGAGCCACCACACCCGGCACTGTGGTATGTGGTATTGATTGCTGGTGGGCGTGAGTCACCACGCCCAACATTGTATGTGGTTACCAGGATGGAACTCGGGACCTTGCACTTAGGAGGCAGGTGTGTTAGAACCACTGAGCTAAATCTCCAGGCCCACGAGATAATTCTTGATAAGAATATCACTATCTAGTGTGAAAAGTATAACAAATTGTGGTAAAAAATGTTTGAATTGAGTCTGTGCTCATCATTCTTTTTTCTCTGGAAGCAGAGCTGCAGAAGTGATTCCTGCACACCTTGTGTCTGGTTCCCAACTCACAAAACCATCTTACAATGATTCAAAGTGAGAATTCAGCATCAACAGGATGCTAGTGGACTTAATTCAGAGCTCCTCTGTTTCTCCACTAATAGGTTGCTGATAAAACTTTAAATGACTCTTGTTTATTACTATCCTTAGTCTAAATGATCCTTACTCATCTGTCTTGGTGACCTTGACCTTTGGAAATGTGCTGCTCAGGCAGTCTGGGAAATGCTCCCTGGGTTGTTAGGCTTGTGGGATGTTTCCTGATGCTGCCTCTAAACTGTATATTTTGGCTAAGAACAACTCAGACTTGATGGTATTTTTATCAAGGACACGTCGAATCCATGTGACTGGAGATATTAACCTGTCTTGCAGGGCCGAGGTCATGTCTACTAGGATTCCCACCCATAAAGTGCATTTTTTCCCTGATATGTGTGATCCACCACGTGCAACCCACATGTAGGGGCAAGAAGCTAAACCTCATCTTCTGAACAAAGAAATATCAAAGAAATTGTGAAAGTATGTTCAACCATCACATTGTGCTAATTAATATGCTTGTCCCAAATGTGCAGTACTGTGCGCTGCTTTGATGTTGCTTCCTTTCACTGTGGCACCTGTCATCGTGGCTGTCATCACCGTGATGTCCAGTGGAGACTCCCATTTCCTTTGTTCTTTTATGTCTGTTCATTGGAAATCTTCGGTAGGAAAAGTTGCCCTTTCTTCATTTTTATGGACCAATTAAGTAACTGTATCAGTGTAGGCTTGTGGATATTTATTTCATTCTTTGGATTATTGCCCTGAGCTATCATTTTTTAAATTTTCTTACTCAGAAGACTCCAGCTTTTGTCACAGAGAGCTCTTTCAGATTGGCTCTTATGATTTAAAGACATACCTCCTGCTGATATTTTCCCGCCTTTTAAAGCACTTCCTTATTTTCCAGTATCAAGAGATTCTCTTGGTTTATCTGACAGTCTCTGCATCACAGCCTTGGAACTGTCCATTCCGCACACAGCTCAAAATGTATTTAGAGATCAAGATTGACTTCTCTATCTTCCCTAGAAAAAAGTATATATGCACACATATATTCTTATACATATATGTATGTATTCCTATACATATACACAAGTATGTGGGGGATACAGTTTTGTACTTATGTAATAGTAGAAACATTTCAAAAAAATATAAGTTTATCTAGATCTGCCCAATTCCAATACAGCATCATGGGCTCCTTATACCATATCATTCTTTATTTTTATGAGAGGGAAAAAAACCTGATTTCCTTTTGTCAGTTATGTATTATTTTGACAATACACAGAGTATATTTAGAGTAACTTCCAAATAATTGACAAAGTATGTGCAAAATGACTTAGAAACTGGGCTTATGTCCAACACATTTTACCTTTTGCATCATTACACATTATTGAAACCACCACTTCCCAAAGAGGGATCTATTGGCTTCCTCCTTTCCCACATCTCGAAGAGTGGGCATGTTAGGCAGTGTAGACTCACCTATAGTCACGTGGCACAGTGTTCTTGATGCTGTGTCGTAAGGTTTCCCGATTTTCTGGCCGAATGTGTTATCAGTTACAGAGAAGTGTTGGAACCTCCAGCTTGCATCAGATTTCTTGACTGCTCTCTTTAGATCTCTGTAAAGATTATTTAAAGTCTAGGCATAGGTATGCATACGTGGTGTACAAGTATCACACCACTTGACATCAGGAACTCATTAACCCTGCCTCTCCTTTTTTGCTGTACAAGGGATCGAACTCAGGACCTCACATTTGCCAGGCAGGCTTGGAGCCAAGAGGCTACATCCCCAGCCCCTGCTACATCGGAGTCTTGAGTAGTTACAGATTTCAATATCTGCAGAGGTCTGGACCCAATCTCTTCTGAATGTTGAAGGGTGATAGTAGTTTGAATCTCTGTTAATGTAGATAATTTTAGGATTAATACATCATCTCAGAATATTTAAGTGTTTTGTCTCTATGTATCTTTGATTAATATTCCTTTTTTTGAAGTTGACATTTTGTGAAATTAACACTATGTATTGCTCACTTTTTATAACTTAAAGTCAATATGGAGTGTGGATAGCAGTATTCAGGTTGTATCTAACAATCTCAATCTTTCAAATGTATATCAATGATCTCCCATGAGTTTATAGTCATGTTTGAATTAATACTTTCATGTGGACCACTTTTGTTTCATCAATTATTTATTTTTTGACTCCTTTTTTTTTTTGTTTTGGAGGATTTTGTTTCCTCTGTTGATTTACGTATACCATTTAAAACTTTTAGGGGTGGCCCAAAAGTTAATGATACATATTTTTAATTAAATCTGAGTCTACTTTGAATAAGAGAATACATCTCCTCATCTAGTATAAGGATCTTTCAAGAGTATATTTCTACCTCCACATCATTGTTTGCAACATTGTTGTATATTTTAAATTTATATTTGATTACACAAATGGATAGTTTACTGCTTTTATTCTATTTCCAATTATCTGCATTTCATTTTCTATGTCCATGTTTCCAAATATACATTCCCTTTGCTTCTACAATTTCCATTAATATCTCTTATTCAGTAGGTTTAATAGTAATTTGTTATCTCAGGTTTTGTTTGTGTGAGATAATTTTAATTCCCCTTCATTTAAGTTTTTCACCTTTTATAAAAACACAATAGAATAGCTTTTTTTTTTTTTCTCTGAACACTCTTTTGTCCCTTTTCACCCACCCAAAACTCACTGGTCTACTACTTGTCCCTTGGGCTCCATCTTTTCAAGAATTTCCATAAACAGAGTTATGTGGTTTGTATCCTTTTCTGTGTTCTCTCAATTAATGCCCTTGACATTAATCTGAGTTGCTAAGTATCAATAGTCCCCCCCCCCTTTTTGTTGTTGGACAATACTCCTTTGTATGGTTACATCATAGTTTTCTTTTAATTCACTGAAGCACTTTTGCATTATTTTAAATGTTTAGCAGTTGTGAATAGAGTTTCTATCAGTATTCATGGATTTGTTTTTGTAGGAACATGAGTTATGATTTCTCTAGAGCACACATTCTTGATGAAGCAAATAGTATTCCTAAGGGGCAAAATTGGTTTTGGGGCCAAAATATACCATACCTCCTCTATACACAACATAGATATGCATATTGAAACAGATATGTAGTGTATCTATAGTATTAAATTTCATGGGGAGATAGAAAAACAGATTAAAGAGGTTTTTTTCCAGATGTGGCAATGAGAAACATGTTTACAAACACTGTTCTGGAGTAGATGTCTAGAAGCAGGATGTTGGATTATACTTTAGGTGTGATGATCTATGTAACCAATGGTCAGATTATTTTCTGAAATAGCTACAACATTTTTCATTCCCCCAGTGATATTCTTGTGTCCCAGCTGTTCTACACCCTTGCTCACTCATGGTATTGCCTGTACTTTTAAAAAATATTTAATATTTACATTTAATATTGAACTTCTCAGTGAATATTGATTTCACTCAGTATTAAAGATTTTTATTACAGTAAGTTTTTCCATTTCTATATCAATATAAAGAGTTTTGTAAAAAAATTAAATATTTTCTTCATTCCAATATTAGATGCATTGAATTATTTTTAAGCTATCTCCTTCATAGATAAAAAATTTCAATTTTTGGCTGTTTGATAACTAAGAATAATATTACCTTGCAAAAATAAATCTGGAAACATGGTGAAAAAGACTCCTCAACATTTCAGGAGGCAGTGATTGGATCTAAATACTGGCGGTTTGGGAGATTCTAGGCAAGAGCTTTCTTAGTCCTATTTCATGTGTTCTGGTAATTCTTAACCATTTTAAAAGTCATCTTATATCTTTGACCTGTTTTCTAAGTAACAGACTATTGGCTGGATTTTTCATTGCATCATTTGTTGTAAAGAAGACATTTTTTCCCACTTAAACACTGATTTGCTCCCCTTTTGTGGGGAACTACTTAAAATGTGAAAAAATCCTATTTACTATTTGTTAATAACTTTATAGAGATGAAAACCTCAGGTTAGGTCTCAGTAATACATGGTTTTCTGGGTGAAATTTGACTCAGCAGGCCCTTACAAGTCACATTTATCCATTCTTCTTTCAAGCATACACCTCTAGGCAAGCACAAATGCCTGTGATGCTAAGAACCACACCTAACAAGAGAGCAGTTGCATCTCCAGCTTCTACTGCTTCAACAACAGGCAGAACCAGAAGTAGCAAAATGACCACTAAAGACATCTGTGTTGACACTGAGTTCATATGTTAGGATCCTGAAGACTAAAGGTTCCAAGAAATGTTATACATACAATTCTATCTGATTTGAAATTCTCTTTCTGGATCTTTAGGTGCTGAGGCTAAGAGCTTACACGTGATGCTGCCTGGTATAAATATTTGAAAAAGATCTCTCCTTTGACCCAGCAAGGTGCAAATTTGCCCAGTTTTACAAATACACTGGGCAATGCAAATATCCTCAGAGCCCTGCCTGTACTTTTTTAAAAATCAGAATTCTTTATTGGTACCTTTTATATACAGATCACAATCACACTCAACATTGGGGAATTTGTGGTTAAAGATGCGTATTGGTATCTATTGTTTTATTTTGCATTTATCTAGTAGCTAACATCAGAGCACATATTTTACATGCTAGTATGTTATTCTTATGTCAACCTGTGAAGTTTCTTCAAGAATTTGTGATTATTTTTTAGAAAAGGGTATTTTTTCATAGCAGTTTGTTCCCAGAAACAGTGTGTAGACAGCACAAGACTCCCACATATCTCTCCCCACTGCCTTCCCTATTATTAACATGTTTGCCTTAGTAAGATACATATGCTTCAGTGGTGGAATAATATGGATCTATTTCTAGTAACCAGAGCCCCTGGTCTACACTAGGGCTCACACTTTGTACAGTTCTATGGGTCTGAACAAGTGTACCATGCTGTGTGTCACCATTACAGTGTCATGCATCATGCAGAGTGTTCCACCCCCTAAAACACCAGTGCAGCACCTGTCCATCCACTCTTCCTCTTTGCCTCAAACCATGGCCAGCACTCTTTTTGCATTGTCTTTCTAGTTTTCTTTTTCAGAAGGTCACGTAGTTGGAATCATACAGTACAGAAATGCCTTGGGCTGGCTTATTTCACTTATATGTTCCCTGTGAATCGTTTCATCATTTAGTAGGTTATTTCTTTTTATTACAGAGTAATATTTCAATGAATCATCATACCAGTTTCCTTATCCATTCTCCTACAGAAAGACAACTTGGTTACTTCAACATTTTAGAAATTGTGAATGAAGCTCCTATAAACCTTTATGTGCAATATTTTGTCTGGACCTAAGTTTTCAACTCATTCACAACACATCCTATTGAGAACAACATAACTAGATGTCAAAAGCTGACAAGTTGTTTGCAAAGAAGTTCAATCTGTCCTAGGAATATAGGTGCAAAAGTGCCTAAGTGCTTATTAAGCCAATATACTGTTACATAAAAGCAAATGTAACTTTAACTGAGTTTCTTTTTTTTAATTCTTGGAATTGACATTTGAGAGGCAATTATGTAATTTATTACATTAAATAGAATAAAGAAATGAAATAATACAATCAACTCAATTGTTGAAATGAAAAAGATTGGTTAAAGTTGAGACACATTAATGACTAGTAAATAATGAAACATGAATGCACTCCCGTGCAAAAAAACACACATTCACACTCCACCCACGGATTCCTGATTCCATGTGTGAATTTTCAGAATGCCAATGGAAAGGAGGTGTGGATTTTAAGATTTACTGTACTGACTTTGGAAACCATGATTTACGAGATGCGGTGGGAAGGGGAATCCACTCGCCAGAACAAAGCAGGTGTCGGGGATATATTTAGTTAATCTTTTGGGTAAAACACTATTCCTGATAGGACGAAAAGAGAAATGTCACATCCGTATGTCTCTCTCCTCAGACAGTGCCTGGGGATGCAAGCCAGGCCAGAGCAGAAATGGCTGCACGTGTGTCTGTATAGAACCTGGAAAGCCCTAGAGTTCTCCCAGCTTTCCGGAGAAGAACACATCTCTTCTCTGGGAGATACACAGCTGTGGCAAAGAGCCAGGTCCCCAAACAGGCAGAGGTAGTCACAACCACACTGTGTGGGCACCATCTCTGATGGAACAGAGACGTCAGCTATTGGGGTGGTCTGTCACTTGGACAGCAAGTCCTGGCCCTCATTTCTGAACAGTTGCAGCAGCATAGGCCCCCCAACACTTGCTTGCCACTCTCCCCCAGAACTCTGAGGACCCAGGCATCATTCAGACCAAGGGGGCAGGCACCCCTGAAGTGAATATTATGTTTTCTGTTCCAAGCTCCTGAGGTGTAATTTCCAGTTAAAGACAAAACTGAAAAAAATATACATGTTGTACACTTAAGTCTGTGAGCTGCGCAAAGAATTAACATTATGAGGCTAAAGATCTAGATGTGGGAAATGTCCTGGGCCTTAGACCAGCCCTGAGTCCCTGTAGAGCTGTCATCTCTCTGTTAATTAGGGACATGCTTCCAGTGAAGAGGTGGTCAGGCTGGAGAAAAGAGGTGCAGTCGAGGTACAGAGACTCACCCTGGTGTGGTCTTAGAAGCTGGACTGCAAATACCTCCCCCTTCCCGTCCATGTCAGCATGTGGGGAACTTGTCTCACTTGACTTTTTCTACATGTTTGAAATTAGCTTGACAAACCAGAATAGTCTAGCAGTCTGTGTAGCCCCAAGTTTGGCCATGACAGAGCACCCTACTGGGTCTCTGGCTATAAGACCCCCATTACTGGCCTTCAGAAATACTCTTTAGCCTGGCACCGTAAGGGGTCTCCCTCCAAGTCTGGATCTTAGCAGCTTTCATTTTAAGGTAGCAAAAGTTGTTAAAAGTAGATGCCAGAAAATGAGATTCCTCAGGCAAAGGAAGTGTTTAAGTGTAGCTCCTCAGCCAAACCCTACTTTTAAATAGCAAGAGAACTTGGGTGAGGCCATTTCACATCTTCAAATCTAGTCAACAAAACAGCCACATGTTCCTATTTTCATACTGAATAGTATATGGTAATCTTGAAGTTCAGCTTAGCTCCTCTTTTTATATTATTAATTACCAAAATATAAGAGTCAGTATTTGTCACCCTAAAATAGGAATGGCCCATATGTTGAGATTTAAACATAGGATAAAGTTTGCATGTCTAACTCTCCTCCCCTCCTAATCCATCCCCTCTGGGCTGACATATTTTTTGTTTGCTCTGAACTTGGAAATAGAATGTTGTGTGGCTCTGATACTTCTCTTGTTCCCTTCCTTTATTGGAAGAGTATAACAAACACTTCTATTTTGGACAGAGACCTTCTGTTTTGAAAGTTTGGGAAGAGAAAGGCCTGCGGCCCTTTGTCACACAGCATATGTCAGAGCTGGGTAGAAATGATTCCTTCAATAAGGGGTATGTTTGTCTTTACCCTTTAAGGTGTTGAGCAGAGGACAGATAGTGTGTGGCTGGTGTCTCAGGGAGGTTGAGTGCATACTTGAGTAAGCAGGTGATGTGGGAGAATCCAGGTGGTTTCTTCAGCAGGGGCCAAGTGTGCTGAGGTCAACAGTGGTGTGGCATGGAGCCCCAGGGTGCTCTGTAACAGGTGCGTGCGTGCGGAGGAGCAGCAGTGTCGGGATGGATGGCATGCTCCAGACCCAGACATGAGCAGAAGCTTCCCCTTCTTTACAGAGCTGTGTTTCCTGAAAGGTTCTTCATGCAGTCGTACACATTTGCAGCACTAGAACTCTGGGTGCTGGTTTCTTTGACTGTCCTAGAGCAGTGTGTGCCGTGGAAAGCACGGAGGCCTTCAGAATGCACCAGAGTGAGCCTTGGGGACTTTGGATACGTTGCATCTCTTAGCTGGGTTTGATTTTCTTCTCCTGTGTTGTGGGGATAATCGTTAGGAGGAAAGAAATGAAGAAACGGAGGTACCAGCCCAGCAGGACAGGGTTACTGGAGAACAAAGCTGAGAGGGGCCGCTCTGGCGCCAGAACCCATTTGCAGGGTCAGGGGAGGGAGCTCAGTGAGGGAGGTGGCTCCCTGCCAGGAACAAGGCTCCAGAGAGCACAGTGGGAGCAGGTGCCCAAAGATGAGGTCTGGGAAGTGCAGGGAGCCATGGTTGCCATCAATAGCGGGGCTGGTGATGTGAGGAGTCTCCAGGTGCCACTGTGTGGGGAGAGACGCTTAGTGGGATCTCTGCTCAGGATGGCAGTGGTCAGATTTCTTCAATAACAGTTATTAATAGCAATTTTCATGTAGATTAAATATGAGAAAAACAACATATATACCTAAAAAGTACAGGTGAACTATTTTCATGATGTCTGTTTACTTTTAGTGAGTATAAAATTGTGAAAATAAGATAGGCATTCTATGAAAAATTGAAGCCATTCATCAGCCTTGACTATCATTTTTGGTCAGTCTGCACAGGCTAACAAGTTGCTTTTCTCTCCTCCTCCACTATTTGTGTTAATCGAGCCAAATATAATCTATTTATACTTTCTTGCAATGAGCTTGCTGATGTGGAGTCCTCACAGGCTCTGTGTAGTTGTAAGCTCATTTCAGGACACACACACACACACACACACACACACACACACACACACACAGGTCTGTGAGATTTGAAACATTGATTTAGGTTTTCATTCTGCTCTGGCTTTGAGTATGAGTTAATTAAGATTTTGAGACTTGAAGCCTAGAACTGAGGTCCTCAGATTTGGAGGTGACCTCAATAGAAGCAGTTACCCTGCTGGAGTGTGCAGTTCTCCTACAACATTCTTGACAAATGATGTTTCCCCTCTGTCCATCCCTCCTCAGATAACTGACTCAGAGAACCAGCCTCCCACTCTGCGAGCTCAGCCGTCCAGCAGCTTCCTTTCAGGACTGGGTGGGAGACCAATGCCAGAGCATCCACAGGGCTCCGGCTATGGGTTCCTGGATGTCCAGTCTGTGCTCAGCCTCATTCTAGTGCCTCCATAACTTCCTGATGGCCTCTGCTCTGCCAAGTCTTCCCCGGGGTCCTCTACATCCCTGGCAGATGCTCTATACTGATCCAGCAAGTAGCCAACAGAGGCAGGGAGTGGCCTGTAATGTGAGGCAACACGTGAGTGCAAATCCTAATTTGCAAACAGGGGATGGTTACTGTACCACAGACATATCCTGAGAAGGTAGAGTAAATGTGTATATTTCTTGGCTTCTTCCCCTCCTAAATCCACAGCGATTTAATCAGAAATGTATTTTTAACTGAGCTATAGAGAGACGGTTGGTGGAAATCCAGGAGTCAGATCTTTTCTGTGGTTAAGGATGATGCCCAATATTAAGAAAATGGAAAAGAAACAGATCTGCTGCACTGCAATTCATATATTTTTTCCAGAAATTGTTGCATAATTACATTGCCTTGAAGCTATATAATTAATAGTCATACTCATCTCATTATAATAGCTCTGATCTTTAACAAATTTTAACTTTACACAAAATGTATTTTGTCTATACAAAATACATTTATACATTTATAAAAATAAAGGAAGGAATAAAAATACAAAGAAGCTGCAATTTAAGTTGCAATTATTTTGAGTGAGCTCCCTTTCACCCATCCTGGTTGCAAAACAAAATTGGGATCTCATAAATATAGATAGTCTCCATGGCTGGCTGTATGTTTCCATTTTTATGAAAGTCACACATATACAAAATCATCCTTTAGCAAATGATTTGAGAATTTTAGTTTTTAAACTGATGTCACTGAAGGTTTATCATGCAGTAACTGCAATGCTGTTGGACTTCTTCACTGTAAGAAGTATTCTCACAGTATTAGTATAATGGGACTCTAATGATGGGCCCTCTGGAGCTATGAGAAAGCACAGGGCAACAAGACAGGCTTCCTTTCCCCTCTTATGTACCTGACTCCTGTTCTGGGTCACTGATTCCCATCCAGGGATCACCATGGTGGACATCATAGTTGCCAGGAATAGACTGAGAAAGCGGGGAGGAGACAAGCCAAATGTGTCCCTTCAGGGTGGCCACCAGACACCATGCCAGTCACTCGGGAAGTTGTAACATCAGACTGCACCGATTAGAAGCCAAAAATACTGTTTTCTTAAAGTATTTATCCTAAGATGCAAGGACTGGGAGCTCTTGGATTTTTGGGCAAAGAAGTTTCTAGTATCTGGTGTGTGTAGGAGTCACAGACTGGATCAGAAGTTGTAAGTTGATACTACCAGAAGTTGTATCCTACCATGGCGAGAAGGGAAAACACAGATCTGAGAAGCTGAACATGACACTCAGAACTGGACATCGAACCCATGAACAGGCTGCATGGCCCAGTGTGGCTCATCTGGAGCCTGCTCCCTATTCCTCATGACACCTGGAACCTCCCAAGGCCACCACGGTCCTCCCACTGCTGGGAGCAGCCAGGAAGGTGGTGCTCTCAGTGCAAGGGCTCAGGGGAGCTTCTCCTTGCAGGTGATGGAACCCAGGAGATGGATTACCCAGAACCCTCAGGTCCCTAGTCTAGGGCCCTGGGAACAGGGAGCAGCTTGTGATGAATGCTGAGGAAAGGTCTGGAGCCCTCTCCCCATCTTTGGCTCCCCTCCAACTCTGCTCAATAAGATGTGCACACTGGGGTGCCCAAGTTAATAATTTATTTTCATAAAAGGGGGTATCTTTGATGATGAAGAATTTCACATAACTGCTAAGTATTATTATAATTAGGGAACTAAGCTGATACACTTATCTTGCATCTACTAATTAACCAAGGAAGTAAATTAATTTCTCCCTATCCCTGCTCATTTTGCCTGTTGGTTATTTTTATATCAAGTACAAGGAGAGACTCTTATCTCTTTCAGTATGGATTATATATGCTGTGCTCCTCTGCCCAATCAATTTAGATAAAACTGGATCCACCCTAGAGAAATTTTATTTAGGGGAGTGGGGTGGGAGGAGGAGATAAAGCTTCCTTGTCTAAGTGAGTTATAAATAGCTGGCAAATAAATAGAAAGTCCCAGCTGCTGGTGGGGGAAAAATCCCTTTTTTTCTCTCTTGTTACTGTATAATTAGCATGAGTCACTGTCCCCTTGTTTAGGAGTGTGCGGGAGAGAAGGAGGAGGTGTGGAGGAGACACCAGGGGAGCCATGAGCTGGGAAAAAGACAGCCAGGCTGGAGTCTGAGGAAGGTGTTACTTGTACTGTGTTGAGTTTCCCAGAGGCAGGAAGCTCGGAATGAATGAGTGAAGAACATTTGTGGTCCTTAGGGGGTCAGTCAGGAGCAAAGGGCATTGCTGTTGAATGGGTCCCCAGTAGGGTGCTGAATATGTGCCCCCTCCATTCCATTCCCTCTGCAAGGTCTTGGGACGCCCCCATGGCTGCAGCCCATGATCTCCCCACATACTTCTCAAACGCCTGTACCTTCTAGGGGTTCCTATTTGGACCTTGAGTGTCCCTGCTGGCAAGATCTGTGCAACTCCATTCCTGTTCTGACCACCCCATGTCCTGGACAAGGGTCAAGCCTCTCCTAGGCTGGTTGGTCTCTGTATATCCTGCTGCTTCGGAAGGGTTCTGGAATGGAGTTTTCTCCCCAAACTCCAAAAGAAACCTGGCTTCTGGGATCAGCAGGAACTGCCTGGGACAGTCCCAAGCCTGCTGCCCAGACACAACCCCATTCCTGTCAGAACAATGCTTGACCATGTTGAGGAAGCAACCTTACAAGACAGGCTCAGACTGAGGCACCTCCTGAGAGCAAGGTTTAAGGAGGAGCTGTCTCAGGTGCTGACTGTGTACTCGTGTTCTTGAAAGCAAAGGTCTCTTCAATTCATGTGCTCTGGGCACCTGAACTACCTCCCCATGGAATGTGGTGGGCCAAATAATGACCCTCAAGGATGTCTAGGTCTTGATTCCTGTGATTTGAGAATATATTACCTTATATGGTTAAAAAGTTTCATAGATGCCAAGTTATGAATCTTATAATGAGGGGATTATCCTGGATTTTAGAAATGGGCTCTAAATGCAGTCACAGGTACTCTTATAAGAGAGAGACAGAAGGACACCTGACTACAGGGGCAAAGAAAGGTAAATGTCATAACCTCAGCAGAAAGAGCAAGATTTGAAGACTACACCCTGAGCTTTGCAGCCAAGAAGTGGGGATGGTCTCCAGAAAGTGGCAAAGCTGGGAGGTCCTAGCAAGAGCGTAGCCTGCACGTAGTACTTTGATTTGGGCCTCTTACCTCATTTTGGGCTCCAGGACTGTAAGCGAACAAATGTTTTCTCTTTCAAGCCAGTAACTTTGTGGTACTGAGTTTCAGCAGCCATCAGAAATCAGTGGAGCAGCCTCCCATTCTCTCTGCCCTGGATGTCCCCCAAACCACAGTGAGTCCTTGTGGTCAACAGTGGGGAGTGGAAGGAAGGTCACGAACCACCCAGCCACACACACCAGAGCTGCTTCTTCATGGCACACGAGGACATGGAACCCATTGGCAGAGATTTGTCGACTGGGGCTCTGAAGCTCAGGGTTGACACAGATGGTGGGGTCAGATGCCTGGGAAGGTGAGTGGGAGTCTCAGTAAATATCACATGTGCTTTATCTCCACAAGATGTCAAACAACACATTTTCTACCTAAGATAGTTACCTAATCCAGGAGGCCCAGTTCATTCTAAATATAAGTAAACAAAGGATGACAGGGTTAATTTGTTTGTTCTAGTCCCATAGCTAATAAATAGGATGATACAAAAACTTTTCCTCCTACCCTTTATTTTGTTGTTTAAACAAGGAATTTCAAAACCCTGCCTGGAGTTTCCAAGATCTACACTTTAACATCTGTCACTTATAATGAGTCCAGGACTGGGGAAAATACAACTCCAGTATCCACTAGCAGAGCAGCCTTCTGTAGTCACAGGAGGGGTACAGTGAAAGGCCTTGCTGAGGCTGGGGCGCTCGTCTGGGTGGGTGTGGTGAGGCCCCCATCACCACTTTGCTTCTCTCTACCCATCTAGGCTCTGGGCACCTCCACTTTGGAAGAGTGGTGCAGCCCCATTTCCCCTCAATCTGTTAGCCACCCTTGCTGTGTTCCTACCTGCCTCATTTATTCTGCATGCACTGGGGCACAGGCGCCCTTTCTAGCCATGCTTCTGATGCCTTCTGGCCAGAATGAGGTGGGCTTCTCCATGCTGAGTTTCTTCCTGAAGCCGTAGCTCCCTGCTCTCCAATTGTTTACTTTTCCTCCTTCCCACAACACACAGAGTGTGTATCTCACTAATTCTGTATCTTTTCCCTTAAGCAACTGGGCACAGTGCCCAGTACAGAAAGGTCATTCAATAAATGTTTGTTCAATGAGTGAATGAATTAGTACATAAATATAATAAAGTGGAATGTTATTATTGATATAAAATTAATTCTGGTATCTCTGAGCAGCACCATCTAAGACTTGCCCCAGGGTGAGCTAAAGCCTAGGAGAATACTTTGCAGGATAAATTCCAGTCTGACCCTTTGGAAATGAGGTGAGGCACCACTGCAGTGATTTTTCTTTCTTGGTTTTTATATTTCATTTCAGTAACTACATCCCAGCTCGCCCACAGCGGAGCCGTATGTCTCCTAGAGCACACTGACACAGAATAAGTGTGCCGGGGAGATTACGCGGGGAATTGAAGATGAACATCCATTTACTTGGGCCTGAAAAATAAAAGTTTCGTGGTAAGGAAAATCAGTAATGTGAATCTTCCCTTGAACTTGGAGGTGGATGAATGGATGGGTCTAATAAGTAGTGATGTTTTCCGAACCTTCAACGGAATCCAGGGAATCAGAGGAAGAAGAGTGTTGGGGGAGCAGTACGTGTCTTGGGGGGGGGGACAGCAGGGAAAGGACTGACAGGGACACAGCTTTGGGAAAGCCTTTCCTTCCTTCTTCTTCCACTTTATTTCTCTCACTTTCACCATGAGTTTGGGTTAAGAAGTGCATGATTTGCCGGGTGAGGTGGCTCACGCCTGTAATCCCAGCACTTGGGAGGCAGAGGCAGGAGGATTGCTGAGTTCAAGGCTTGCCTGGGCTACATAGTGAGCTCAGGGCCAGCCTGAACTACAAAGTGAGACCCTGTGTCAAACAAACAAACAAACAAACAAACAAACAAACAAACAAAGTGCATGATTTGAGGAACTCATGTGCTGTCAGTCTTGCCCTTTTAGCCTTTTTTGGAGTGACCGTATGTCTTAATTCAAAAAAATTCTGCTATTGAAGAAGCGGAGACGTCCTGGTGAGTATGAGATGAGGGGAGAAGGGGCAGCTGACAGAGGGGTAGGTTTCAGTCTTTGATTGTAGAAAAATAGTACCTGCAAAATGTCAGCTTAAGGATGTCAGTCCTATAAGCAACGGAGGGCTCTCTGGCTCCTGGTTAGCAGAAATGGAAAGGTGTATGGGTCAGTCAGAGGGGCAGAAAGAACAGGACTCCTGTGACCAAGGGTCCAACCCACTCCTTGGGGACAGAAGACAGTGGCTCCCTGACTCTGCCTACAAGTCTCCTTCTGAAGCCACTGCTGCTTTAATTCAGATGCAGGCACACCACCGCGTAGCACGTTCATGGTTTAGTATATCCTTTGTTATTGCAAATGTCAGGATATCTCCCTCCCTGACCATTTCCCAGGAAGTTAATTATAAATTTCTCTAGGTTAAATTATAGATTTGCTCCAAATGTCTTCAACATTCTTTTATACCATTTTCCAAGGTTAAATTATAGATTGGCTGTTTCATATTCTTCTCCCTTCGGGTTTGAGGACACTGAGGGAATAACACTGAGTCATGCCTGGAGGTCCCAGTGATCAGCCCTCCAGCTTTTCTTGGGCTTTTCTGCTAGAGGAGTACGGCCTTCATATATGCAATTGTATGTGTTTCTGTGTATGAACATACATGCATCCATCTATGTATGTGAATAACGTCACACATATGTTGTGTGCATTTTTATATCCAGAACTGATAAATGGCTCTTAAGTTGATGTCAATCCCTAGGCAGTAATCATGTACCCATTATCTTTGGCTTTTCTGAAAGCTTTTGAGGTTTTGGAAGACATTATATGTAAAAAGCTGTCACTTCTGACACTGACGCATTCTTCGTCAGGGATCCTCTGTTGCAAGGAGCTGAAATGCTTAAAGAAACAGGAGGCTGATGGGAGGGAGAGGGTCACATTTTGGAAATTGCAGCCAGATCTCAACAGGAGTATATTTGATTTTCTGTCTCCTCTCGCCCTGTTACTGGGAATACATGGCTGCTTGTCACAGTACAAAGTGGCTTCTGCTGTGAGGCTCCTTGTCTCTTCTCTGATTTCTGTGGGGCGCCCCCCCCCCACCCTGCCTTTGGCTTGCATATGATGTGATTCCAGCCAATTTTGGCACCACCTCTGTTCCAACTCCACATATATTGCTGAGCAGAAGTTTAATGAGGTTTTGGATTCATGGAGCAAAGTATGCTAGGAAAAAAGAGAATGAGGTTGGCCCAGGGCACGTCTACTATGGACAGGGTAAGGTCAAGGTCAAGTAGAAGTATATTTTCTAAGGAGAAATCAGACTCTCTTTGCATTTTTAGTATGAAAGGTAAAAGTGCATGGTCCAACCTTTTAAAAAAATTGGAAATTTTGAAAAGGACTTTAAAATTTGCCCTGAATCCTTGTTTCATATATTCTGCTATGTGGATTGTAGAGAAAGAGCACCATCCTGAATTCAAAAAGAAATGGTCATGAAAATGTTCAATGAAGCATTGATAAAAAATGCTTAAGAAAGATACATCCTGAATTCTCATTAATATAAACTAAGTAAATGAGCATTTAGTGAAATGTGTTTTTATGCATTTAATCATTAACTGCTTTCTGTCATGATCATCACTTGAGTTAGTTAAAAAGATGTAAAATCAGACAAATAATAAAATCTAAGCCATAGTTACTGGTAAGAAAAATGAATTATAAAATTTACTATACTAAGATATTTGCAGAGACTCTGTTGTAAGATTCTAAATCTTTAATTTTCCTTTTTTCATCTAAGGTTTTTGTGTTTTGGAAATTTTATATTATGTGTCCTACACTAAATATGGACCCTAATCCTGTAATTCTTCTGATTTGGATTCCATTTTGTTTCCCGGATTTGGATTGGAAGCATGAACTGAGATATGTGAACAAAGAATGGAACAGGCAGAACTGGGCAGATGGAAGGTTCCAAAAAGATATCTGGTATACTCCAATTTGTGGCAAGAAAAATACCGCAAGTATAGTATTCATGTTGCCAAATATCAATTAACCTTGACCCTTTTTAGATACATGAGCACTTTTCTTATCCAGTAAAGAAAAGTGATGATCCCTCAGTCTGCATGTCTCCAGATGTCTGTTTGGTCTTTTATTGAAATCTTCACAAAGGACACCATTAGAGAGATACATTTTGGTATACAATTAAAGGAAACCTTAAGAAATGTCATTGATCATTTTTTCCCCTTTGGAGAGAAAAGAAACTTAATTGTAGCTATTGGAGATGTATTAATATAGTCTAAAATAGCAAACAATCTGTCAGAATTTGTAATATGATCTTTGGAAAAGCCCAGTGATTCTTTAGCATTGTAATAATACCACCTCTATTTCCTTCTACCTGCCTTCCATATGTTGCCCTAAAAAGCCAGGCTACTTCTGAGTAAATGAATGTCAGTACTAGTATTACCTGAGTAGCCTATTGAGAAAATGATGTCAGTGAAGAAAATGGTACTGTCACTGGAAAAATGAAATACCAAAATAGCATTATCACATGCCACACTGGACTTGTGGCTTTCTGAAGCACACATATTGTCTATGCAACTGTAACTTGGGAAGTTTTGTTTGAATTTATCTATTGATTCATGGGTTAGTTGCTCCTGTATGCATTCAATCACTCAATCATATGTTAAGGGGCTAGAAGAGCCATAGAATACACCTGGGAACCTGAGAGCTGTTAGCAGAGGTGTAAACAGCACCTGGAACCTACCAGGTACCAGAGGGGCAGCAGTGAACAACACACAGCCCTAGCCTTCTGGGAACTTACTTTTGGGGAGTTGGGTACACATAGCACACATAAAATGTACATGGGCATTTTAAACATGTTGTAGATAATAATTTATATGCACATGTGGTATGGTATGTCAAAGTACACCCATACGCAGCTGGCATGCTCCCTTTGTAAGTGCTCTCACACTCATATATGTCATGATATGTGTGAATGTGCTTCTTCTGGGCCACACATCATGCAGACTGTGTGCTCCTAGGGCAAGATTTGCACCCACCTGAGTTTAAACTCTGGCTCTACTGAGTACTTATTTTATGAATTTAGGTGAGAGACTTCACCTCTCTGAACCTCAGTTACCTCTCATGCCAAAAAAAATAAGAATCCCCACAAAACACTGGCATTGGTAAGCTCCAAATAAATATTGGTTATTGATGTATTATTACGGGAGATCAATAATTATAGTTTGCGACACATTCACCTGTGCCATAAAAACAAACAAAATGGGCTAAGCAGATAGTGAGCATGGGGACTGCTGTTTCCACAAGGTTGTCCTCTTTGACAGCTGATACACACACACACACACACACACACACACACACATTTGAGACAGACACTTTGTAGTTCAGAGAGGCCCTGAGCTCACCATGTAGCCCAGGCAAGCCTCAAATTCAGCAATCCCCTGCCTCTGCCTCCCGAATGCTGGCACTGGAGGTGTAAGCCACCATGCCTGACACTGTGGTATGTCATACTGATTGCTGGTGGGCGTGAGTCACCACACCCGGTACTGCTGTATGTGGTTACAGGGATTGAACCAGGGACCTTGCTTGCACTTGCTAGGCGGGCACGGGAACCACTGAGCTAACTCTCCACCCCAAGAGCTGATATTTGAGTAGATACCTAACAAAATGAAAATAGAAAAGCATGCAAATAACTAAGGAAGCAAATTCCTGGCAAGTAGAAAAGAAAGGGCAAAGAGGTTGGAGTGGAAGAGGGTTAGGAACTGGGGAGAACAGCTATTTACATATACTGTTTGCTCCACTTCATTGCTAGTGGGGCGGAGCTCATGTTCTGTGCTCCAGTGGGGTGCGAAGGGTCTCATAAGGGGACAAACATCGCAAGGGAACACGGCCAGGGAACATGAAGATGATCCCAGTCTGGACTCTTCCAGGGAAGTATGTGTAGAAAACTAGGACTACGGGTCCCATTTGACCCTGCTATACCCCTGCTAGGAATATACCCAAAAGAACTTAAAAACTCACATTGGAAAGACAGATGTACACCCTTGTTCATAGCAGCTCAGTTCATGATAGCTCAGTCTTGGAAACAACCCAAATGTCCATCAACTGGAGAGTGGATAAAGAAGATGTGGTTTTTTTTTTTACAAAATGGAGTATTACTCTGCCATAAAGAATGACAAGATTGATCCATTTAGGTGCAAATGGAGACACCTGGAGGATATACTAATAAGTGAAATCAACAGATCACAAATAGACAATTCCCGGATCTTCTCTTTGGCATGAACACCTGTAGATGCAAATGAGTTCTAGAAAGTAGGACAGCTTTTATAGAGTGGAATATTTCTATAGGAAACTTGGTGTGGGAATGTGATGAGGGGAAGGAATAAATATGATACAGAAAGAAAATAAAAGAGCATGTATAAAGGGGGGAGGAGGGGGAGTGGGTAGG
>PVIC010027104.1:0-13065 GCA_004025085.1 Thryonomys swinderianus
CCTATCACTTGCTGTCACAGCAGGGACACTGCCCAGTATGAAAGGGATGTGCTGCCTGTTGGGCTGGCAGGAGGCCTCGTGGGACTGCTCTGGCCAACCTGTGTCCCCAACATTGGAAGGGACATGTGGCACTGTCTCGGTCTCTTCTGTGCAGGGGGACACCCAGGGGTGCCCTGTGTGTATGACTTAGCTCAGGCCAGCATCCTGTGCACTGGTAAATCAGTGAATCAGAGTACTTCCTCACTGTGTTGTTTTCCCGGTGCTCTCTTCACGGCATCCACCGTGCACAGACACGAGAGGGCGTCCAGAGGTTCCTTGCGTGGTCCACACACACACCTGTGGTGGTTTCTGTTGCCATCCCGAGCTCCACCCAGGGCGTCCCCTGGACATCTGACAGGTTTAGGGGCTGCTCCAAGCCCAGCGCCAAGGGTGCTCCATCCGTGCAGGCTGAAGAAGTCCAGGCCTTGGTGTGCGGGGCTGTGCATACCACGAGGTCCCTGTTCACCCCTGAGTGCCCTGTCCTTGTCCCTTTGCAGACATTGATAAGGTCATGATCAATCTCAAGACGGAGGAGTTTGTCCTGGACATGAGCACGCTCCAAGCACTACAGCAGCTCCTGCAGTGGGTGGGCGACTTTATACTCTACCTGTTGGCCAGCCTGCCCAACCAGGTACGCACGCGCAGCTTCCTTGGCCCTCAGCCCACGCTTCACCTGCCCCCCCCCACCACCCTCATCTCCACCTTTCCCAGAAGGCCCCTTTCCCCTCCTCTAGCTCCCCTTTCTACTCCCTCTTCCTTCGTGACTCTAAGTCTGGGTGGGGGGAGTTTAGGGCCTTTAAATCACAGCCATGGAGACCCAGTTTAGGAACCGGGCTGCCCCCTCCTGGTCATGTGGGGGTCAGACTCACCCGGACACCACTCTGTGGGCACTGACCAACCATTTTCTGGGGCATCCCTGTCCCCTATGTGCCTCCTTCCAGGAGTAGCCAGTGTCCCCGTAACTGCATACTCAGTGTGACTTCCGCCTCCCAGGGTTCCCCACTGCGGCCAGGCCACAGCTTCCTGAGGGATGGCACATCACTGGGCATGCTGCGGGAGCTCATGGTAGTCATGCGCATCTGGGGTCTGCTGAAGCCCAGCTGCCTGCCAGTGTACACAGCCACATCAGACTCACAGGACAGCTTGTCCCTGCTCTTCCGCCTGCTCACCAAGCTCTGGATATGCTGTGAGGACCCCTGCCTTCTGCTTTTATCTCCCTACCAAAAACACAAGCCCTTCTGATGGCCTCCTGCTGTAGTGTAAGATCTCATAGGTGGGAACAGCTCTGTCTGGCTCCCCACCATGTTCCCAGTTCAGCACAGGTCTAGGCCTGGCTGGGTGACTTTTGTATGTAGCTCCCACCGGGACTTGTGTCCTTCTCCTGTGTCACGTCACCAAGTTGGACATTTTGGGGCAGCGAGGCCCTCTTGCACTGCATGCCCCAGCAGGTATCCAGTATTTGCTCCAAGGATCTTAAATGAAGGACCAGGACTTTCCTGTTTTAGAAAGGAGGTTACTGGAAGCCAGGTGTGGTGCTCACACCTGTAATCCCAGCATTTGGGAGGCTGAGGCAGGAGGATTGCCATGAGTTCAAGACCAGCGTGGGCTACACAGTAAGTCCAGGCCAGCTTGAACTACATAGAGAAACTGTGTCTCAAAAAAATAAAAAGAGGGTCAGGGGTTGAGCTCAGTGGTACTGGCATCTGCCTTGCAACCGTAAGGTCCCAAGTTCTATCCCCAGCACCACACAGCACAGTGCCGGGCGTGGTGGCTCACACCTGTAATCTCAGTATTTGTGAGGCAGAGGCAGGAGGATTGCTGTGAGTTCAGGGCTAACATGGGCTACATAATAAGTTCGGGACCAGTCTGAACTACAAAGCGAGACCCTGCCTCAAAAAAAGAAAAAGAAAGGGCCGGAGATTTAGCTCAGTGGTTCCAGCGCCTGCCTCGCAAGTGCAAGGTCCTGAGTTCGATCCTGGTAACCACATACAAAGCTGGGCGTGGTGACTCACACCCACCAGCCATCAATACCACATACCACAGTGCCGGGCGTGGTGGCTCACGCCTGTAATTCCAGCACTCGGGAGGCAGAGGCAGGAGGATTGCTGAGTTTGAGGCTTGCCTGGGCTACATAGTGAGTTCAGGGCCAGCCTGAACTACAAAGCGAGACCCTGTCTCAAAAAAAAAAAAAAAGAAGTCATTGGGCCCAGAGACCAGGAGGGACTTCGTAAGGTCACCCAGAAAAGCAGGCCAAAGCAGGGCCTGGACCTGGTGCCCTACAGTCCCCTGCACAGGTCCATGTGTCCCAGCGAGCAGCAGGTGCGGTCTCGGGGCAGCCACCGAGTGACGATGTCTCCTCCCTGTAGGCCGTGACGAAGGGCCGCCAAGTGAGCCAGACGAGGCCTTGGTAGACGAATGCTGCCTGCTGCCCAGCCAGCTGCTAGTACCCACACTGGACTGGCTGCCCGCCAGCGATGGCCTAGTCAGCCGCCTGCAGCCCAAGCAGCCTGTGCGTCTACAGTTTGGCAAGGCACCCATGCTACCTGGCAGCACCCCCACTGGGCAGTTGGATGGCCTGGCCCGGTGAGCCAACTTGACCGGGGTTTGTACGGCCACACGGCACTGTGTGCAGACACAGCCCCCCAGGGTTCCTGCTCTGTTCTTTCTGTGAGCCTGCTCTGTGTGTGAGTGTTGAGTGCTTACCTAGCATGCACCAGGCTCTGGGCCCCACCCTTAGTACTGAGGAAGAATAGTGTTCTTTCAGAAGCTGTGGGGCTCTCTCCTTCCTGCTGCCCCGGGGCCTTAGCGCACCGTGAGGGCAGGCTCCGCAGGCCTGCTGAGCCGTACCTTTGCTGCACGTGGTACTTGCGGCGTCGGCGTCGCGGCAGCCCATCTCTGGCAGAGAAGCCGCCTCCGAGAATGCAGCTGCAGCTGACTATGCTGGTTGGTGCCTGTCATCCCAGCGCTATAGGAGGCCAAAGGTTGGGGATATAGCTCAGTGCAAAGGCCTTAGGTTAAATCCAAAAAAAGGTTACTTTCAGGGTTTTATAGCATTAAGGACCACTATGGGCTTCTCTTTACTCCTGGGTGCAGGACCGAGGATCCATGCTGGCCTGGCACTGGGATGAGACCAGAGGCCCCGGGGTGCCCACTTGGGAGCAAGCCTGTCGGTGGGGCAGTGGCCCACCCAGCCCCACTGAGGGAGGTCACGGAAGGACATGTCCACTGTGCTGCGGACAGAGGCTCCTGGCCTGGAGCTCTACCCATCCCCTCATGCCCTCCTTTTTTGTCTACAGGATCCCCAGCCATCCCAAGATTGACCACCTGCGTAGGCTGCACCTGGGTGCATACCCTACAGAGGACTGTAAGGCCTGTGCCAGGTACGAGGTGTGCCATCTTACTGTGGGGGTGGCCCCTAGGCAATGGCCAGCCTAGGTGGGGCCTGTTACCAGGGTCACATGGGCCTGATGGGCGGGGCACTGGAAGTCACGCCCACTCCCGCCTGCCTGTCCTCAGGTGCGGCTGCGTCACCATGCTCAAGTCCCCCAACAAGACAACTGCAGTGAAGCAGTGGGAGCAGCGCTGGACCAAAAACTGCCTGTGTGGGGGGCTGTGGCGGAGGATGCCCCTCAGCTACTCCTGACCCAGCCTGGCAGGCCCATAGGACAGTCACACCCAGACGGGGCCCCAGAGTGGGATGCAGTAGGTGGAGCTGTGGGTCTCCTCTCCATCACTGGCCAGGACATTGCCCAAGGACTTCAAGGCCCTACCCTGTCCAGGGCATCTGAGACCTCAAAGGGAAGTCTGGTCAGAGCCCAGTGGGGTGGCGAGCATGTAGTTCCAGCACTTAGGAGGCTGAGGCAGGAGAACTGCCTCAAGTTTGAGGTCAGTCTGGACTACACACCGAGACCAACTCTTCAAAAAAATAAATTGAAAAGTTCTGGTCGGGTACCTGCTTTGTCCTTTAGAACATGCCTGGTGCTCAGCCAGATGCCTCAATTTCCTTCTTATGCCTGCAGAGCCCATCCTCACCTGGGGCCTTGCCCACAGTCCCCTCTGGGGCTCCAGCTCCAACCAAGGTTACAGCTGGTTGTGTCTCAGCCTGAGATACCCGCTTATGTAGGCCGCCAGCACTTAAGCAGCACCCAGTGTGTGCAGAGCAACAGGGAGGTGGGTTAGCAGGAGCCTTTTCATCAGTCCCCTCCTCTCCCTGTCTTTGTTCTCTGTCCCCCTCTGTCCTGCTGCTCTGAAGCTCAGTCCTGGTTCCCCAGTGGTCCTGCCTTGTGCTACCAATAGGCACTGTCACCAATTATATCTCGGTCCCCTGCAGACTCCAGGTGGAAAAGCTGCTCCAGATGCTCTACCTGGAACTTGGTAATTGGTCACTGTCTGTGCCCTGCTGAGCAGTGCTGGGCCTGTTCTGGGCCAGCCCCCCACAGGGTACCACACTTACTGCCTGGGGATGCCAGGATGCCTGTCAGCCTCAAACCAGTATGAGGCCAGGCAGCTGCCACTCCAAAACCACAGGCAGTGGAGCCTGGTGAGGTGACTTCCCGCCTGAGTAGCATATGGCTGGGCAGCCTCAGTGACAGGTGTGCACACATACGGGGCAGGCAACGGGCACAACTTCCAATCCCTGCACAGATGTTTTTTGTCCTTTTTCAAAGATGCTGTCACCGTGCCTCCCTTGATGTCATGCTGTTGCTTTACTCAGTTTACCTTGCCAGGAGGTCTGAGATTGTGACTGTCAGGAGTGGCATCTGTGCCTCTTGCCTGGGGTCAGGGGGAGGTCACATGCTGTGGGAGCCTTCTGGAATGTCTTGTAGGCCAAGAAAAGGCTATGACGGACTGGGATGTTCTGTGTCCCTACCATGGGGCTTCATTACAACTTGCCTTATTTCTGCAGTTTACTCTGGGGCCTCAGAGCCTCCTTATGCTGGGAGAGGGCCCCTTGTCACACCAGGACATGGAGGCCAGATTTCAAAGATGGTCTCCAGCACTCCTTTCAGCCTCTTGAACCTTCTCTTCCTCCACAGCCCTCTGTGGCACCCACTGACCACAGAATGGGACTGAAAATGCCCAGGCAAGGGCCAGGGATATAGCTCAGTGGTACAGTGCCAGCCTGCAAGCTCAAGGCCCTGAATTTGATTCCTGGTACAAGAAAAAAAAAATGCCCAGGCGGTTTTGGACTGGGTAGGTGTGCAGCTCCACACCCCACCCTTCACCCTGGCTCCTAGAAACCAGGATTAGAAATTGGGACACACACCCCACAGGCACGCAGCCTCCCGGCCCTGATTTCCTGTGGATGAGTGGGGTGGGGTCCATGCAAGCTGACATCAGCCACATCAGCCCACCTCCCTGTATAGCAGAGTCGTTCCTGCCCCCATGGCCCAGCCTGTCTCCAAGGGTGCATGGAGAGGTGACTCCTGTCCTTCCTCCCTCCAGGGTGTTGATTCAGCCAACCTGACTGAGATATCAGGAAGCAGCCACCCCGGTCTAAGCGCTCCCTGCTGGGATTCAGTTTGTTTGGATCACAGGAACTGTTCCCACTCTATGAGAAAGTAAAGGGAATGTTTTACCAGGTATGATGGTGCAAGCCTGTAATCCAGCACTTGGGAAGCTGAAAAGTTGAGGATCAGCCTGGTGTATAGTAAGTGTAGGATCGCTTCTCGGCCTTTTGGCTAAGATCAAGTGTAGTAAGTGTAGGATCAATCTATCTACATACCTACAGCCTGTCTCAAACAAAAATAAAATTACACAGCCGGGCGTGGTGGCTCAGGCCTATAATCCCAGCACTCGGGAGGCAAAGACAGGAGGATTGCTGAGTTCAAGGCTTGCCTGGGCTACATAGTGAGCTCAGAGCCGGCCTGAACTACAAAGTGAGACCCTGTCTCAAAAAAAAATAAAAATAAAATTACACAAGGACTTTGTGCACATACTGAAGAGGACCTCATGCTTGTCATGATATGACCCAGCAAACTATGCTCCATTGCTCAAGAGCAAGGCTGTGTCTGCAGCCCTTAGTACACGGTACTCAACCTTGTGCACAGGGTGATTCAAGGGGGAAGGCATCATAGTAGGACCAAAAAACCAGTCTCTGGGTCTGTATCCAGATTTCCAAGGGAGGACGATATCACCTCCCAGACACATGGTCTGCTCACATGAGTGGCCATGAGCCTCTGTGGACCAGATTAAAGTCCTCGGCTCTGGTAGCTTCTCAGGAAGAAGAAAGTGTCTGGGGTCAGTCCCCTGGACCAAGACAAGCTGAGGTCCAGGGTTGTCAGGGTCAAGGGAGCCTCCAGAGATATGTCTGTTCCAGACACCACCAGTGGCCTCACTGGGTGATCCCAGTGGCATCCAGCTCTGGGCTCAGATCCGGACTTTCCCCTGAGCTTTCTCCTGAGGAGAAACTTTCAGACCTCTACGAGCCCGTTTCTCCTGTGGGAAATGGCACAATTTCAGAGGGTCTCTGCACCAGCCAGCTCAAAAAACTCAGAGCAAGGTCTCCGATTCAACGGGTTCTCACACCGCACTGGGAAGAGCAAAGGCGCTGCCTTGTGGCAGAGGCCCAAACAGCATCTGACTTTGTGCGGATGGGCACCCTCTGCACTCTACCTAATCCGCTCCTCTCTTGGTCTTGCTGGCAAAAGGTGCTCAAAAAAAGACTCGCTGAACTCAATTCTGAATGCGTTTATTGTGGACCCTGTGGTCGCTGCCTAAAGTTCCGCTCAGGGGCCCGCGCCCTCACCCAGCACGCTGTCGATCCAGGCTACATAGCTGGCCACACGCGTGTAGATTCCCGGCTTCTTGCGGTTGCCACAGACGCGGGATCCCGAAGTGACCACGCCCTCGACCACGCCCCCGCACACCAGCGGGCCGCCGGAGTCGCCCTGTAGGACAGGGGAGTTGAGCTGTGCCTCCCAAGGACCCGCCCAGGCCCGACTTCCTCTCCAGTCCTCCTTAAAACACCGCCCTCCCTGCCCCTCCCTTAGGCCCCGCCCCTCTCAAATTCAATCTTGATCCAGCTCCTTTGCTAGCCCCATCCCATCCCAGGATTCGCCCCACCTCCCAGTCCTGGTTCACACCGCTCCGGCCCCGCCCCTTGTCACGCCCCACCCACTCCCGCCCCATCTCTAGGTTTCCCTACACTGTCGCCAATCAGGTTATGAGCCCCGCCCCTTCTCCACTTCCTAGTCCTCACCCATCTCAGGCTCCTCACAGAGCTCTGCCTCCTCCGTACGCCCCACCCCTTTTCCCCTTTTCCTGGCCCCACCCTTCCACAGGACCACCCCTTTCAGACGGGTCTTCACCGTCTGCCTCGCTCATCAATTCTCCCGCTCCCTTCGGCAGCCCTGCCCACTCACGGCCTTGACCCATCCGCAGCCCCGCCCACTCGCCTTGCAGCTGTCCCGCCGGTTGCTTTCCGCGCACATCATGCGTTCGGTAACCGCTCCATCGTGGTGTGGGCGCAGGTTGCAGGTGGCCCGGTCTAGCACCCGCAGGTTCACGTGCTGCAGGCGGTCAGGTCGGCGCCCCGCGTGGCTGACCACGCCCCAGCCGGCCACGTCGCAGAGCGTACCAGGCGCCACATCGCGGTCTTCGCGTTGCAGGGGTAGAGGGCGCACGGCCGGGCCCAACGCCGCCGGCTCTGACAGCTGCGAAGGCGGGACGGTGACGTTAGGGGCGGGGCCGCGCAGGAGGAAGCACCCTCTGTAGCCTCGAGGTGGGGGCGAACTGGGGACCCCGGGGACCTAGCACCTAGCGTAGAGGGCGAGGCACCGCGGACCAGGGCTGACCTTCAGCAGGAGGAGGTCGTGGTCGATGGTATCCGGACGGCTGTCGGGATGGGGCACTGCGCGAATCACGCTGTACAGGCGTTTGGACGGCTCGGGCTGCGACAGGGAGTGGGCCCCCAGCAGCACCTGCACTTTCCCGTCCCTGAGAGTGCAGGGGAGGGTCCGAGGTCAGAGGCGCCCCGCGGGCCCCTCTCAGCCCCTCCAGCCCCGCACTCACGCCTCCTCCAGGCAGTGCGCTGCACTCAGCACCCACTGCGCCGCCACCAGGACGCCGCCGCACAGGTGTCTGCCCTCCATCTGCACCGATGCCATGTAGGGCCGCACGTGGGCCTCAGCCTCCTGGCCGCCCAGGATCCGGCCGCGGGGCTGCGCCGCTGTGGTGGGCAGAAGGATGTAAGGACCGGGATGCAGCCCCTCCCTAGGCCTCCCAGTCCCCAAGTCGCATCTCTGTCAGGAGCTCGAACCCAGGCGTCCGACAGGGCGGTGAACGCCCCCGACAGACACAGGGATTGGCGGAGACTGGGCCAAACTCCAGGCCTACACCCTGATCGGTGGACTTCAAAGTAAACCTAAGAAAAGTGGGGCGATTAAACCTAATGCCTCTGCCCGAAGGCTCCACAGGCTTCAATTTCCATGGTAGGATTTAGATTCTTGCTGTGGACAAAGTTCAAACTTCTGAAAGCTCAGGTTTCAATATTTAAAGTTTCAAGAATCCTTGACTTTTTTTCTTCCTCATTTGTTCTTGGCACAGACCTGACTATGGAGTCCAGGCTGGCCTTGAATTCACAGCAATCCTCCTGCCTCATCCTCCTACATACTGGAATTACAGACATGTGCTATCATGCCCAGCTCCTTGATTTTTAAAGTGTCCATTTGTGGTGCTGGGGACCCCAGGCCGGCCCTCCAGCCACCGGCCCCACTTACCACATACTGCTGCCCACAAGAGGAGCAGAGCCACCAGGCCTGCCATGGTGATCACAGACTGACACTGACCCAGGCAGGCCCTGGGGGCCTTTTATGAGGGCAGAGGGGGCGGATACCTCCCACGGGCCCCATCTGCCTGTTGGCCAGTTGGCCAGCTGGCCAGCTGGGGAAAGGGGAATGCGTCCGCCCATCTAGCCTCTGCCCAGCCCCCATCCTTCTCCAGCTTGTCATCTCTCCCCCAGACTTGCAGACAAGCCAAGGGTTCTCTCCTGACCCCAGGGTCTGGCCGGAGCCCACTCTAGTGGGAGCAGCCCGTGGTGACGAGCAGGAAGAAGCAGAGAGAACAGGAGGCTGCCCACCCAGCCCATGTGTCCCCCGGACCACAGTGTCCTCCAGCTCCAAATTTCACAATAGCAGCTGGAAGGTGCAGTCTGTAAACAACTTGCCTCATCCTACCCTCCCTTCTTCAGTTCCTGGGAGGGAGGAGAAGAGCTTTCTAATACCTTTGATGTAGAAGCTCAATTAGCAGCACTGACTCCATGAGCTTTCAGGTTGTTTTTTGGCATAGTCCTGTGAAATACAGGTAACTCCCCTCCCCCCACCCCACACATGCACACATATCCTGCTTAGCAGGTCATCTGACAGATCATTTAGAATAAAACAATATATTGTACTGCAAAACCAAGGACTTCCTGAAAGTGCATTCCAGTGTGCATAAGCCTGACCAACTCAATTTGCTTCTGTATTGAAATTGGCTTGCCAAAATTAAGGTCACATAGTCCTTATGACAACTTGTGTCCCCCCTCCCCGCATGCCTATTTGTGATTTTTGCCTAGATAAGCTTGTGTAAAACAATCAGGGCTGAGAGCCTTTTGACTCTGGCATGACCTTTTCTCAGCCACTGCCAATAAAGAACCCTTGACTGGCTTCAGAGTGCTGGCAATCTTTCTATAATTTCATTCATTTTGACTACAATACTGGTCCATGACCCAGTGGTTTTTTGTTTTGATTTGTTTTGTTTTGTTTTGTTTTTTTGAGACAGGATCTTGCTTTGTAGTTCAGGCTGGCCCTGAGCTCACTGTGTAGCCTAGGCAAGCCTCAAACTCAGCACTCCTCCTGCCTCTGCCTCCCAAGTGCTAGATCACAGGCGTGAGCCACCATGCCCAGCACTGTGGTATGTGGTACTGATTGCTGGTGGGCATGAGTCAGCAAACCTGGTATTATTGTATGTGGTTACCGGGGATCGAACCAGGGACCCTGTTCTGGCTATTCAGGTTCTGGAACCACTGAGCTAAATCTCCAGGCCAACCCAGTGGTTTTGAGGTAGCCTAGCAGCCAACAAGCAGAAAGAAGTGCTACAGGCTTGTAATCCTAGCACTCAGTAGGCTGAGGCAGGAGGACTGCTGTGAGTTCGAGGCCAGACTAAACTACATAGCAAGACCCTGTCTCAAACAAAAAGAAAAAAGAAAAGAGAGAAATGTAGAAATAGTTGAAAAGCTGGGCAGATACAAATATTGGGGGGGACAAGTGAAATGATCACTAAAGAAAGTAGAGAGAGATTGCCTTTGGGTATGGTTTGATCCAGCTTGGGTATTTTTACTGAGATCCTATCTCAAAAGATAAAATAATAAAATAAAATGTAGCTCATTGTGAAGGCCATGGGCTCAACTGCTAGTACTAAAGAAAAGAACAAATATGATTTGTCAGAACCTTTTATATTTACTTATTAAAATCAGAAGATCTAGGGCTGGGGATTTAGCTCAGTGGTTCAGGAGTCTGCTTTGCAAGTACAAGGTCCTGAGTTCTGTTCCCACCACCGCATATCACAATACCAAGCGTGGTGGCTCATGCCCATAATCCCAGCACTGCGGAGGCAGAGGCAGGAGGATTGCTGTGAGTTTGAGGCTTCCCTGGGCTGCATAGTGAGCTCAGGGCTAGCCTGAACTACAAAACAAGGCCCTGTCTCAAAAAAAAAAAAAAATCCAAAGATCTAAGGCCAGGGGTATATTTCAGTCAGATCTAGACCACAAGCCTTTTAGTTGAGAACCTAGATTGTGCAAGTAAAAATATTCAAACTGCAGCAACACTTGGATTCAGCCCAGGGTCCAAGGAGACACCCAGTCTGTAACCCCATGCTCCAAGGAGTTGATGCAAAATGCCGGGGTGAGGGAACCCTCCACAAGGGCTGTTGTGAAAAGAGGCGCCACCAGAGGGCAGTGCAGAAAAGGGAACGGGACCTAGAGAGGCGGCCAAGGCCCTGAGGTGCATGCTGCGGGCATGGGCCAGACCCTGGGTCCCACCCAGTGTCCCAAGGAGACAGTACTGCATGGTAATTTGCTTTATCTCTCTTTCTTTTTCTTTTTCCTTCCTTCCTTCCTTCCTTCCTTCCTTCCTTCCTTCCTTCCTTCCTTCCTTCCTTCCTTCCTTCCTTCCTTCCTTCCTTCCTTCTCTTCTTTCTCTCTGTCTCTCTTCTTTTTTTGTTTTCTTTCTGAGACAGGGTCTTGCTTTGCAGTTCAGACTGGTCTAAGCTCATTTTTTGTTTTCTTTCTGAGACAGGGTCTTGCTTTGCAGTTCAGACTGGTCTAAGCTCACTATGTAGTCTGGGCTGGGTTTGAACTCAGCAATCCTGCCTTTGCCTCCCAAATGCTAAAATTACAAACGTGAGTCACAATGCCCAGTGCTGTGGTGTGTGGTTCCGATTGCTGGGATTATAGGTGTGAGCCACCATGCCCAGTATTGTCATATGTGGTCCTGGGGATCGAACTCAGGACATTGCATTTTCAAGGCAGACCCCAGAACCACTGAGCTAAATTCCCAGCCCTCTTTCTTTTCTTTCTTTTCACTACTAAGCACAGCCTCAGGGTCTTTGCACTGAACTAGACTCCCAGCCTTTCTTATTTTTTCTTTTCTTTTCTTTTCTTTTTTTTTTTTTTTTTTGCTTTTGAGACAGGGTCTCTCTTTGTAGTTCAGGCTGGCCCTGAGCTCACTATGGTGCCCAGGCAAGCCACCGCGAACTCAGCAATCCTCCCGTCTCTGCCTCCCGAGTGCTGGGATTACAGGCATGAGCCACCATGTCCGGCATTGTGGTATGCGGTGTTGATTGCTGGTGGGTGTGTCTCCACGTCCAGCATTCTATGTGGTAACCGGGGATCGAATTTGCGCTTGCGAGGCAGGCGCCGGAACCACTGAGCTAACCCTCCGGCCCATCTTATTTTTTATTTTGAGATAAGGTCTTGCTATGTGAAACTTGGCATCCTTCTGCCTCGGCCTCCTGAGTAGCTGGGAGGATTGCCACCACATCCAGCTTGTACTTTTCTTGTTTGTCTGCCTGCTGGGGTGGCACAGAATGGCAAAGGCTTGTGTCACAGTCTCCACCGGTGGCCACAGTGGGCCCCTTCACAGACCCCTTGACCCTACCAGGGTCAGACTGCCATTGAGGCCTCGGGGCACTCGCCAGGCTCCTAATGAAAGGCTCTGTCTGTATCTCCTCTTCCTCCTCTGTGAAACGGGGGCCCTGCTGGCACTGGCCCATGGTCTGAAGAGGCCAGGGACACCTGAGCCTATCTTCGTGCCTCTGCACTGTCGCGCCAGCCTCTGATCTCTTTATGTGCGGTGGAATTTTGTTTTGTTTTCTGAGGTGCTGAGCCTGACACTCAGGAGCTTGTGCGTACTAAACGCTCTACCTCTGACCTACATCCCAGTCCTTTTTATTTATTTATTTTTGAAAAAAAGTCTTAACAAGTTCCCCAGGCTGGCCAAAAACTTGTGATTCACCTGCCTCAGCCTCCCTAGTTCTGGGATGACAAACTTGAGTCACCGCGCCTGGGTAAAGTCAGTTTTATTGAACAGAAACCAGAAATGACATCCTGGACCCTTTCCTGAAAACTAAGGAGAAAATCAAGTAGGGTAGTACACGCCTCTAATCTCAGCACTCAGAAGGCTGAGGCAGGAGGATCACAGAAAGTTCAAGGCCAGCCTGAATGACCTAGCAAAGCAAAACAAAAAGTGAGAATGAGGACCAGAGGGTTGGCTCAGTGGTTCTGGCGCCTGCCTCGCAAGCGCAAGGTCCTGAGTTCGATCCCCAGTAACCATACACAACGCTGGGCGTGGAGACTCACGCCCACCAGCAATCAATACCACATACCACAGTGCCGGGCGTGGTGGCTCACGCCTGTCATCGCAGCACTTGGGAGGCAGAGACAGGAGGATTGCTGAATTTGAGGCTTACCTGGGCTCCATAGTGAGCTCAGAGCCAGCCTGAACTACAAAGCGAGACCATGACTCAAAAAAAAAATAAAAAGAAAGT
>PVIC010027104.1:13165-24207 GCA_004025085.1 Thryonomys swinderianus
GCGCCTGCCTCGCAAGCATAAGGACCTGAGTTCGATCCCCGGTTACCACATATAATGCTGGGCGTGGTGGCTCACGCCTGTAATCCCAGCACTTGGGAGGCAGAGACAGGAGGATTGCTGAGTTCGCGGTGGCTTGTCTGGGCACCATAGTGAGCTCAGGCCCAGCCTGAACTACAAAGCAAGACCCTGTCTCCAAAAAAGCAAAAAAAAAAAAAAGTGAGAGTGAGCAAAGACTGGTTTCTTTGCCCAGCCCCACCCTGACTGGCACTGCTTGGTGGCAGTGTGCTCACGATGCCCCCAGGCATTGTACACCATTCTCCACAGGCAATGAACACCACCAACAGGGACACCAGGCTCGCTTTACAAACAGAGAGGTTTTTATTGTGGCAGGTATGAGGGGTGCTGGCCTGGGCGTCCAGGTGGGGAGGCGGGGGTGGCCCATTCCTAGCTGGGCCTGCTCGTGAGGACTCTGGGGTGGGGACGGGGGCTACGCTGGCCACGGCGGATGATGGAATTGATCCAGTCTATGTACTCTGCCACCGGGGCAAAGGCGTCTGGGTAGAAGCCGGAGCCGCAGCCACCACGGATGAAGGAATCAATCCCGTGGACCAGCCCGTTGCAGACCAAGGGCCCCCCGGAGTCGCCCTGTGGAGGGTCAGGAGTTGCACCATGGGGCCTCCCTCCCATCCACCCACCACCCCAGAAGGGCCGGGAGTCCATCTGTCTTGTCTGTCTGGCTCAGGGCCCCGTAGCTGCAGCCCAGAGGGGGAGGGGCACTCACGAAGCAGATGCCGGCCTGGCGCCGCGGTACCAGGGTGCAGACGTTGACACGGCGGCGACACTGCGATGTCACCACGGTCACGTTAAGCTCCTGCAGGACTCTGGGCACCGGGCGGTTTGTGCCCAGGCGGCCCCAGCCCATGGCCAGGCATCGCGTCCCACTCTGCACGCTGCGGCCCTGGGCAGGCAGCTGAGCCACCTGGACGTTGCTGTTGACCGTGGCGGAGCCGTTGAGCTGCGGTGGGGCCAAGCACCAGGGCGTCACGTGGGAGCGCTGGGCCCCTTACCTTCCTGCCCCCCGTTTCCATCTCCTATCTGAGGCTGCCTGTGGTTCTGGGAGCTTCCAGGGCAGGACCCCGACCTGAGCCTCAGTTTCCCCTTCTGCAAAGTGGGAGCTCATAGGGTGGTTGGGCTGTACCTGAATGCAGTAAACAACAGGTGCTCAATAAAGCAAATTATGAATGAAAACAAGCCAATGAAAACAAGCTGTCTTCCCAAATCTTGCCAGGAAACAGTTTTTCCAGTGTGAGTGTTGGCATAGGGAGGAATTGCTCCCTCTCATCTCCTGCCTGCCTTAAAAAGGTGGGATTTTTTGGCCATTTCGCCAAGACTGGCCCAGTGTCTGCCCCCACCACAGGCCTGGCAAGCACAGGAGGGAAAATACAGGTTCCAGCAAAATATGTATACATGCTTCAGCAGCTCACCAAGGGTAACTTGTATTAACTGCATGACAGCTTCATAAATTTAGTATTAAAATATTTATACAAATTTTTCTTTTCCTGATGTATGTACTTTTTGGCAGTCTCTAAGAATTTGTCACTCTGCCAGGTGTGGTGGCTCACGCCTGTAATCCCAGCACTCGGGAGGCAGAGGCAGGAGGATTGCTGAGTTCGAGGCTTGCCTGGGCTACATAGTGAGCTCAGGGCCAGCCTGAACTACAAAGCGAGACCCTGTCTTAAAAAAAAAAGAATTTGGCAGGGCCGGAGGGTTAGCTCAGTGGTTCTGGTGCCTGCCTCGCAAGCGCAAGGACCTGAGTTCGATCCCCGGTAACCACATATAATGCTGGGTGTGGAGACTCACCCACCAACAATCAACGCCATATACCACAATGCCGGACTTGGTGGCTCACGCCTGTAATCCCAGCACTCAGGAGGCAGAGACAGGAGGATTGCTGAGTTCGTGGCGGCTTGCCTGGGCACCATAATGAGCTCAGTGCCAGCCTGAACTACAAAATGAGACCCTGTCTCCAAATAAAGCAAAAAAAAAAAAGAATTTGGCAGTGTGTGTTGGTGCCACATGCCTGTCAACCCACCCTCATCAGGAGGCTGAGGCAGGAATGCCGGGAGTTCAAGTCCAGCTTGAACTACATAGCGAGACTCTGTCTCAGAAAAAAAAAGAAAAAGAAGTTTGCCAACTGACAACTTCGAGGAGCTTTCCCACAATGTTATCTCCTTTAATTCTCTACCAGCGGTCCCGGAAGGGTGAGGTTAACCTCCCGTTTCACTGCGGTTCAGAGAGAGATGAACCCCCTGTTACCACTGCATCTGTCCCCACAGTCCGACCCCAGCATGACCCCAGCCTGCTCCTGTGTCCCCCTCCACCTCAGCACCTGGAGAATTACGATGTCATTGAGCAAGAGTGTGGGGTCAAAGCCATTCTCGAAGATGCGCTGGACCCCGAAGTTCTGCCGGCTGCGTTCCCTCCGCTGCAGGTTATGTGCGCCCAGGACCACTTGGACTGACCGGAAGTTTCTGGGGGTGGAGACAGCGGGGGACCCTGAGGGGACCTCAGAGACCCACCATTCTCTGCCTGTGGTGTAAAGGAAACTCTTCCTCCCTGAAGCTTCCTGGCCCTGCGGACACCTGTCATCCCAGCACTGGGGAGGCCGAGGCAGGAGGATCGCTGTGAATTCAAGGCCAGCCTGAACTACACAGTGAGACCCTGTCTTCTCTCCAGGGTTCGGAGGAGTCCTTGGTATCACCCAAGGGCTAAACACTCCCCCAAGGGACCCCCCACCCTGTGGGACTCATGAGGTCCCCAGGGACTCACAGGCCATTCACGCAGTGCGCAGCTGACATCACAAAGTTCCTGGCGATCAGGGTCCCGCCGCAGAAGTGGCCTCCACGTCGCTGCAGTGAGACCATGTAGGGCCTGGAGTGGGGCTGTGCTGGGCGGCCACCCACAATTTCTGAGGCCAGCGCGGGGCCTGGGGACACAGGATGAGGAAACTGAGGCACAGGAAGGGGAAGAGGCCAGATCCGTGTCCCCTGCTGAGGCTCAGGCAGGTCCGAGCCCCTGGAGGGCACAGGGAGGGCCTGGTCTGCAAACCCGCGCTCTGGGTTCTCTGCTGGGAACCTCGGTCTCCGTTTCTCGGGTCCTGATCCTTGCTGCCCCCTGCGAGGACCAGAGCCCCCAGCAGGAGGGGAAAGGACCCCGTGGGCAGGGCCGCTCACCGCCCAGCAGCAGGCTCAGCAGCACGCAGGTGAAGGCAGGGCTGGGTGCCTGGTGGCCCCGTGTCATGGTGGGGTAGGATCTCAGGGTCTGGGGCCCACTCTGTCCCACTTGCCCTCTTATAGCTAGAGCTGGGAGGCCGTTGCGCTGCCCCAAGGGGGGCCGGTGCCCCCACTTCCTCCTGGGATGCAAAGCAGGCTGCGGGGCTATGGTACTGCACAGGGCTAGTGGGCCCCCAAAGGAGCCCAGAACACAAACATGAATGTCGGGTAAACAGCCTCTTTCTTCCTTCCTTTTTTCCCTCTCTCTCTCTCTCTCTCTCTCTCTCTCTCTCTCTCTCTCTCTCTCTCTCTCGCTCTCTCTCTCTTCTATCTTGAGACAGGGACTTGCTACATACCTCAGGCCGGCCTTAAACTCACTATGTGACCCAGGCTGGCCTCAAACTCATGGTAATCCTCCTGCCCCAGCCTCCTGAGTGATGAGACTACAGGGGTGCCTCACTATGCCCAGCTAACAACCAGTTCTTTAAGTCACTCCACAGTCCTGCACTGAATGTGCCTCTCAACAGATTCGGTCACCGTTAGGGCCTCAAAGCGCTATTCGTCATCCCAGCCGTTCAGGAGGCTGAGGCAGAAAGACTGCAAGTTGGAGCCCACCTTGGGCAACTCAGTGAGACCTGATCCCAGAACAAAAGATAAAAGTACTGGGGGTGCAGCTCAGTAGTGAGCACTTGCCTAGCCCGAGGGAGCCCTAGTTTTTCCATCACTGATATGCTCACACACGAGCACACATGGGCGCACACGTGTGCACACACACAGATCATTATTATCTGACATTAGAATGTAACTGGAAATCTTGTATTTTTGCTAACTGGACCTGAAAGGCTTTGATGGGTCCCTGCCTCAGTTTACCCAGGGGACTATAGCCATAGCAACAAATGACTGTCCCACATATTTCCAGTGCTGTTCTTGACATTTCTCTGGGGACCCTGCCAAGCTCTGACTTGAGGCGGGGAAACTGAGGCATACCTAGGGCCCGGCCCAGGCAGCCTAGTCCCCAGTCACACTTTTTGGGGGGAGATACTGGGTGACTGAAGTAGAGGTCATCACTTCATCTGCAGCCCTTTTCATTTATTTGTTTGTTTGTTTTTAGTTTTTTGAGACAGGGTCTCACTTGGTGGTTCAGGCTGGCCCTGAGCTCACTATGTAGCCCAGGCTGGCCTTGAACTCACAGCAATCCTCCTGCCTCTGCCTCCTGAGTGCTGGGATTACGGACGTGAGCTACCATGCCTGGCATTGTGGTGTGTGGTATTGGGGATCGAACTGGGGACCTTGTGCTTGCCAAACAGACACCGGAACCACTGAGTTAAATTCCCCAGCCCGGTCCTTTTTATTTTTTGAAACAGCTCTTGCAAAGTTACTCAGTTGCCCAGGCTGGGCTGGAGCCAGTGATCCTCCTGGGTCAGCCTCCTGAAGTGAGCGAGCTGTGACTTGAATGCAGGCCCAGGACTCGAGCTGGCTGGCACGCCGGGCCTGGCACAGGCCCCGGCTCTGCCGTCCATCTCCCTTGTCTTCGTCTCCTTCTGAAGTCTGGCAGCGGCTCTGCTTGGGGAGCCGACCTCCACCCTGTCCCAGCAGGTGCCAACCCCGGGCCTGTCACTATCCTCACCGGAGCGGTGGCCCAGCCGGCGTCAGGAGAGGCTGCACCCGGCCTGGAGCAGTGGGCAGAGCCGGGGCCAGGAGGCTCAGGTTCCCGGCAGCTGAGGCTATTACAACACCAACGTCCCCCGAGCGCGGGAACAAGGGCCAGGGAGGGACCCAACGGCCGGGCAGGGCAGGAAGCAGGGACCCCGGAGCTGCGGGAGGGCGGGCTGCACTGTTTGTCCCTGGACGCACCCCCACAGCTCTCTGGAGGGGTAACCGCCACCCTTTCTCCAAGCCGGGGACACAGCGGGCGCTCAGGGCTGCCCCTTGTCCCTGGTTTAGTCAGAAGCTTGCTGAGTGGTACTGACTTCTCCCTGTTCAGCAGGGACCTTCAAGGTATATTAGAGCATTCAGTAGCCGCCTGCTGCATACACAAGCATGTTCCACTCGGAGTTGTTGGAGTGAGAGAGGCCATCTTTGAGAGGGTTTGGTTAAGATGAGGAGCCCAGTACCTGTATACCACATTCATACACAGCGTAATGGTTAAGTGTGTTGACTCTGGGTTCATATCCTGGTCACCTCTGCATAACTTCAGGCCACTGAGTCCATCTCAAAGTGACTCACTTTCTCTCTGTAAAATGGGAGCCATGAAAACAGGTTTAACCTCACAGAAGTGGTGGAAAGTTTAATGAACTAGCATTTGGCAAGCTCTTGGGATAGGGGGTGTTGTCTGGGAGGCTCCGTTAAATGTTCCTGGGATTGCTGGGTGTGGCGGTGCACACCTCTGAACCCAGCACTTGGGAGACTGAGGCAGGAGGCTCTCTGAGTTTGAGGCCAGCCTGGGCCAAGTACCGAGACCCTGTCTCACAAAACCAAACCAAAATAAAACAAAAGAAAACACATTAGTCAGATTTTGTCTTAAAAAAAGAAAAAGAGGGATCACCTACTTTCAGAACCCCCTTCTGTCCCTCATAGGCAGAAGCTTTCTCAATAAATTTTTCCTACTTTTTTTTTTTTTTTTGAGTCAGGGTCTTGCTTTGTAGTTCAGGGTGGCCCTAAGCTCACTGTGGAGCCCAGGCAAGCCTTGAACTCACAGAAATCCTTCTGCCTCTGCCTCCCAAGTGCTGGGATTACAGACATGAGCCACCACACCTGGCACTGTGATATACGATACCAGACAACAAACTCAAGACCTTGTGCTTGCAAGGTAGACAACAGAACCATTGAACTAAATGTCCACCTCCAATTTTTCCTACTCTTAAAGAAAGAAAAAGAGGGCCAGAGATTTAGCTCAGTGGTTCTGGCATCTGCCTAGCAAGCACAAGGTCCTGAGTTTGATACCCAGTAATCACATACCACAATGCTGGGTGTGGTGGTTTATACCTGGAATCTCAGCACTTGGGAGGCAGAGGCAGGAGGATTGCTCAGTTCAAGGCTTGCCTGGGATATGTAGTGAGTTCAGGGGCAACCTGAACTACAAAGTGAGACCCTGTCTCAAAAAGGAAGGAAGAGAGAGAGAGAGAGAGAGAGAGAGAGAGAGAGAGAGAGAGAGAGAGAGAGAGAAACTAAGTTCTGGGATCAAAGATCAGAGGATTACTCATGTGTAAAGAGTCACCAAGCCAAGTTGATGAGTGACTACCTGTTATCCTTGCACTCTGGGAAGCTGAGGCAGGAGGTTCACAAATTCAGGCCCATCCTGAGTACTTAATGGAGAGATCCCTTCTCAAAGTAAAAAGGCTGGGAACTCCAAACTGTTGGTTAAGGCTGAAAGCGAGGGATCCCCTTCTGGAGCCCTGGGGAGTCCTTCCTGGTTCTGAGCATCCTGTTTTCTATGCCTGTGGTTTGCTGTGGGTGAGTTTCAACACCCCTGGCTGACAGACATCTGGTACATCGGTCCTGCATCCAGGACCTCCAGGCCTCAGGTCTCCCCCAGGCCTGGGCTTCCTTCTCCAACCTTCCCCTGAGTCATCCTTACTCAGACGACCAGAAAAAAATCTTTGGTTTGTTTTGTTTTCCTGGGTCTTTCTTTTTTATATTTGCTTTTGGGAGCTGGAACCAGGGCCTTGTGGATGCCAGGCAAGTGCCACCACTGAGCCTCGGCCCTTTTTTTCATAAAGTCACAAAAGTCTTCAATGGATGTGAACAGTAATAAAGAAATGTACAACCTCTGTATACAAGCTGAGACCTAAGCATTGAATGTGACCCCCACGCATTTGAGGGTCACATCACTGGCACTGATATGAAGGGGTGAAGAGCTACTTCTGCGAAAGGTGGGTGGCAGCAGAGGCGAGGAGAGATGGTCCCATTTGTTCACGCTCGGTGCAAATTGACCATTTGGTCAATCAGAGCTCGCCACGTTGCCTCTGCTTCCCTGGTCAGTGAATTCTCCCTGACGCTCCCTCCAGCAAACCTCATTATCCCTCCTCCGTGCTGCTGGTCACCGAAAGGTCCCCGTGGGCCATCACTCCCTCCCCGGGGTGCGCAGGTTTGGTTCTCCTCAACCTCCTGCTTGCTTTAAAACAGTCGCAGCCTCTCTCCTGTGTGCTCAGTTGAGATTTTAAACGAGAAACAACTGGCCTAGGCGTCCTCGCCTCCGCGTCAATCCGCACCGCTGCCACCAGGTGGCGGCAGAGGACCCAGGCTGGGAGGCGCGGCCTCCAGGAAGCCCACCTTCCCTCCAGGGCCCGCGGGCCCCAGCACGCCCGTGACCGCCGGAGATGGGGGACGTGGCCGTGCTCTGCAGCCAGGGTGAGCCCTGACGCAGATGAAGGCCCAGAGTTGGGGAGCAGCTGCCCCGGGGCAGCACAGCACGCCTGCGGACTTCGGGACTAATAGCTCCGTTCCACTCGGTCCTGAGGGCGGGGCTCCGGCCCTGGACACGGGGCTGGGCCGCTCCCTGTGTCCCACGCGGAAGGAAGGTAGAAAGGAACGGCTCGCAGGGGTTGGAGGGGTTTCGACCTTTATTGACTTCGCATGGACAGGGGACAGCGGGGCCGGGTCGGGCAGGATGCGTCTGAACTGTCGGGGACACGAGAGGAAGGGCCCCCTCCCCCGAGGTGCTCTCTGACCAAAGTCCCCGTTAGGGCCGCGTGCCGCCCGCGGCGGCCCGGAGCCCGGTTCTGCGCAGCACTGAGTGTATCCAGTCCGTGTACAGCGACACGCGCGCGAAGAAGTCGGGGAACTGGCGCGTGGCACACTCGCGGATCACGAAGGAGTCCACGCCCTGCAGGACGCCGTCGCAGATCAGGGGGCCTCCCGAGTCTCCCTGGATGGGGGACACAGGAACAGGCTGGTCAGTCCCCAGGCCAGGCCGAGGTGGCTGGGGTGAGGGGGGAAGGCGGCCAGCGAAGGACAGCGGCGTTTATCGGTCTCCTGAGGGACACCTGGCTTCTGGGAGGGTCACCCACTCCCGCGGTGTGAGGGGTGCTGGAGGAGGAGCCCTCAAAGGCCGCAGCTGGAGGATGCGCTCTGTTCCAGCGAGGGGAGACTGTTCCGTCTGCACCCTCAGGGAGTGCGTGGAGAGACTGAGGCTCGGACTAGCGGTAAGATAGCGGGTCCGGAACCACTCCCGCCAGCCACGCCCGCGGCCTCTTGGCCACGCCCTATTGTCTCGGGCACGCCCCCTCCAACCGCCCCGCCCCCACCATACGTACAGAGCAGATGCCTGCGCTGCGCCGGGGCACTAGAGTGCACACATTGTGCGGCCGGCACAGGAAGGTGACTACGGTGACGTTCAGCTCCTGCAGCACGCGGGGCATCGGTGCGCGGGTGCCCAGGCGGCCCCAGCCCATGGCCAAGCACTGGGTCCCCTGGGACAGCGGCTGGTTCTGCTGGGGGAGCCGAGCCACAGCCACTGCAGCGTCCAAGGAGGCCGGGTGGTCCAGCTGGAGTGGAGAGGGCGGGAGAGACAGGCGACGTCCCAGCGCCCTCACCACCGTCTCCCGGGGTCCTTCCGTGCTCCCACCCGGCTCTTTCCTGTCCCTCTATCCTGTAGCATTTGTCATTTGCAGAGCACTTTTTGAGCGGCACCTGTACACTCAGATCAGATTTTGAGCCCCAACGGAAGGCTCCAGGAACGAACAGTTCAGACAGAAGCCTCGATGGAAGCCTGAGGTGAGGGGCGGCCCCATCCAGAAGGCCTCTGCCCCACCCCCCGAAAGAGGAGACGCAGGGATACCCGGAAATACCGGGCCTATTGGCCTGGTATTCAGTAGGCGCTCCCTAAGTGCTCACCTGTAGGAGCAGCACGTCATTGAGGAAGTCCTCCGGGTTGTAGTTGTTGGAAAAAACCTGGGTGACGCTGAATCGCTGCTGCAGTGGCTCATCGCTCTGCACGTCGTGGGCGCCCAGCACCACGGTCACCAGGCGGGTGGGGCTGGGGAGGTGGGGAGTCATCTCTGCGGTCCCTGGCTCCTCCCTCCCTGGGGCAGGGCTCAGACCGAGGGACAGGGGACTCACATGTCCTGCAGGCAGTGGGCGGCGGTCAGCACGAAGCTGGGGTGGATCAGGGTCCCCCCGCAGAAGTGGCTCCCTGAAGTCCCCTTCACCTGCAGTGACGCCATGAAGGGCCGCGAGTGGGGCCGCGCCTCCTGGCCACCCACTATCTCCGCGGCCCTGGCTGCTCCTGAGGGGAGGGCGGACGTCAAGGCCAAGGCCCAGCAGCGTGCGATGTGCAGTTGAGGGTTCCCAGGCTGCTGTGTGACCTCCAGCACATTTGCCCTCTCTGAGCCTCAGTCTGCTCATCTGCATATTGGGCTGTGATCACTTCCCTTCCAATGTGGGCCTTGGGGAAGAGTGGCTTCTGGCAGGGGTGCTTTAATTATCATTCTTTTTTTCTTTTCTTTTTTTTTTTTTTTTTGAGACAAGGTCTTGCTGTGTAATTCAGGGTGGCCTCAAACTGTCGGGCGTGGTGGTTCACCCCTGTAATCCCAGCACTCCGGAGGCAGAGGCAGGAGGATTGCTGAGTTCAAGGCTTGCCTGGGCTACATATATAGTGAGCTCAGGGCCAGCCTGAACTACAAAGCGAGACCCTGGCTCAAAACAAAACAAAAAACAACAACAAAAAACTCAACGTGATCCTCCTGACTCAGCCTGGCCAGTGCTGAGATCACAGGCATGTGCCACCTTGCCCGGGGATTTTTTTCTCTTAATTTGTTTAAGTTCTGGAAGTGGAATCCAGGGAGTCCTGACTTGCTCACCTGACCCTTGAGCTACATACCTAAGTCTTTTCATTCTTAAAATTTTATTTAACTTTTGAGGAGCAGGGCGTATAACCTCAGCACTCTGAGAGGTTGAGGCAGGAGGATGGCAAATTAGTTCCCCAAACTGAGCAACAGTTTTGTTTTTTGAGATGGTGTCTCACTATGTAACCCACTATGGCCTTGAACTAGTGGCTATCCTCCTGCCTTAGCCTCCTGAGAACTGCAATGACAGGCATATGCCAACACACTGGCAAAGCCTGTGTAATTTGTGATTTAGGAAGACCCTGTCTCAGGACTGGAGATGTAGCTCAGTGGCACTGTACCTCTCTGGCAAGCTCAAGGTGCTGAGTTCCTGGTAACACACACACAAAAGAGACCCTGTCTCAAAATAAAAATAAATTGTAAAAAGGGAGAGGGGTATAGCTCAATGCAAAGGCCTGGGTACCACACACACACACACACACACACACACACACACACACACACACACAGAAGCCTGGGCTGGTGGTGCATGCCTGCAATCGCAGCCCTCAGAAGGCTGAAGCACGAAGGTTTCTGTGAGTTCTTGAGATCAACTTGGGCTACATAACAAGACCCTATCTCACAAAAGCAAACATCAAACAAACAAAAACCAGGTGATAAAATCAGTCCAGTCACCTAGGGCACTCAGTCCCCTGCCTCACCCCAGCAGCTACCAGCACCCTCCCTCACTTTCCTAGAGCTGCCAGAGAGTAATGCCCTCCCCAGTCAGCCACCCACAAGGACAGTCCACTCACCAGCCAGGAGCAGGAGGAACAGGACAGAGGGGAGGGCCATGTCTGGCTCTGGGTCCCCAACTGCCTGGCCTCTTTTATATGGGACACACAAGCAGCTGATTGGTTGCTCCTCGGTGGCCCAGCAGCCCCACTTCCTCCTCCACTTGGGGCTGCCTTCAGGCGCTCGGGTCAGACTGTATCCTGCGAGGACC
>PVIC010027105.1:0-24099 GCA_004025085.1 Thryonomys swinderianus
TTCCCCTGTTAATTAGTCATAAGTCATGGAGTAGTACATAGGCAGGAAGATGAAAATGTGGTTGGGATGTGACTTATAGGTAGTGCAATAAAGTTGCTTAAAGATTCTGCAACTCTATCTCCAGCCTTGAGCTTGCTCCACAGACCAGCCTCCTCAAGGACATTTCCAGTTGATCACCTCAGTACTGTGCCTGTTTCAGCCTTCCAAAGCTGGATACATCACCCTCCATCATTTTTCTAGATATATTTTCCTCATCCACCGTTCAACTGTTGACGTCACCCTAGCTAAAATGGAAGCAATACTTTTCTTGTTTTAAATCCACTTTCATATTTGTCATTGATAAAGCCTCACTAATTTCAGCTTCAAATATTTATTATGTATCTTTATTTATTTTTTCCTTTCTTTTTCTCTTTCTTTCTTATGGTTTAAAATAATTTGTTTGCCTCTACTCTTCATCATCTTTTAACTAATCTCCATGTCTCTAAAGTCTTGTCCCTTAATTCATCAATTTAACCTATTAACAGGGCAAATCTAACTCAGGATGATTTCTTAAAATCTTTCAGTACATCCTCATTAAATACAGGACAAAACCTTAATTGATTTTGTGGACATATATGATCTGGCTTCACTTCAATCACAATGAGTTAAATACTCTGGATAAAGTATTGATCATAATGTCTCACACTCAGTAGGTTCTCAAAGATTATTAGCATTAATGACTATTATTTCTTGTACCTAGCAGTGATTACCTAATAGTAATTACATTAATTACTATTACTGTCTTTTACTTCAAAAGTTGTATCCAAGTTTTGTTTTTACCTATTTATTTCCTCAGTGGGGCCTTTAAGAACAAGAACTGTGCATTCACATTTAATAGAAATAGGACACCATGTGTTCATTGGACAATTTCTATTTTTTTTAAATAAATGGAAAACAAATTTTCATATCTCAGTTTTGATCCTCCTTGGCCCTACTCAAACAGTCTCAATGCACTGCCTTTCTGCTTTTCTCCTCTGTTGTGATGATAGAAACATATCTTCCAGAACAGACTACATGGGGAAGTGAGGCCAGTGATCTGGCTGTGGAGAGAATGTTATCTTGAGCCCAGGGCCTGAGCAATGCTAGGGCCAGCATAGGTAGCTTCCCCTCAACAGAGAGAGTCTTGCTAGTGGTGAATAGCAGTAGTCACCAACGGCCTCATACAACAGATGGGGATGTAGCTCTTCTTCCCAGGCCTTGAGTGAGGGCCCCACAGGAGTTGGGAAGGGGTCAGAGCAGTGAGTAAGTATCAAGTCCTAGGAGAGGTCAAGAGAGGTTGGAGAGGTAAAGATTTCAAGTTAAGAAATCATAAGAGAGAGTTCTTCCATTTGTCTTAACTTTATGTTGTTTATTGAGTACTTGGCTGCGAACAGAAGTAAATAAAACTTTTAATAGGAAAATGTTTTTAAGATGCTGCTGACCATCAAGTTCCAGGTAAGATTATATAGAATTTCCAAGAACATTAGCCCCTGAGAAAGTATAAATGATGTACATGTTCGACAATGAATTGATAAGGCTAATGGCACCAAAGAGTAGAACACCACAGATTCAAACAAGGTTATAACTTGTGATCTTTCTTAAAATTTTCTTTTCATTTAGTTCTACATGCTGAATCTGTGTTGTTAAAGGTTATGTTTCTCTGAAGTTTGAGTCTCAGGAATGAATATCCATCTGCCAACTATCCTTCCAATGCTATTTGAACTATTTCTCAATGATAACAATATTCACATTCACATATTTGTTGCCTTACTAAGAAAGTGCCACTTCCTCTTTTCACAGGAAGACATGATACTGAGTAGGGCATTCAACTTTTCTATAGTAACGATTTACTCATATTTGGTAGCTCTTTGACTTGCCAGAACTGGCTATACATTGTATTATTCTCATACTTCATCAGAGTGTGAAGAACCCCTGCTAAATAGAGCAGTGGGAAATAAATCCATAATGTTTATTCAGCAGTCTTGAAACTTTCCCCAGTGCTCAAGGCAATATATCTTATACCTTTGACTCTCTGAGAGTTATGAATGCTAGACACTTCAGGACAGATTTATGTTTGCTTAGCTGCGAGTGCATAAAGCCCATTTCAAAAAGAATCTGGAAAACTTCAGCATTAATGAAGACTGTTTTGTCATCACATTTTCTTTAGAAGAGTCACGATCACTTCGCATGAATTTGTGACTCACGTTGAAATTACATTGCATGATTTTCTAATATGACATCATAATCTTGTAGTAAGATCCTCTTTCTTGCAATCATATTGATATGAAAAGATAATTGCTTTCTCAGAATTTCTGCTATAGTTGCTTAAAAGATAATATTTACCAGTTTCAGCATTTCTGGATAAGAGGATGAAGTGAGTCAAATTTGGAAAGAGTTAGACACTATATAGGTAAACCTAAGAGTATTGTTGTTATAAATAAAATGATGTAAGTGAAATGTAAGGCAAAATATCTAATCATAATACCATTTGACTGTAGAAGAGGTCCCTGTTGATTATGCCCAAAGCACGCTGCAAGCCTGCGTTAAGTAGTTAACTTTTTTTTTTTTTTTTGAGACAGGGTCTCGCTTCGTAGTTCAGGCTGGCCCTGAGCTCACTGTGTAGCCCAAGTAAGCCTCAAACTCAGCAATCCTCCTGCCTCTGCTGCCCGAGTGGTGGGATTACAGGTGTGAGCCATCACGCCCAGCACTGTGGTATGTGATTGCTGGTTGATTGTTGGTGGGCGTGAGTCTCCACGCCCAGCATTGTATATGGTTACAGGGGATCGAACTCAGGACCTTGTGCTTGTGAGGCAGGTGCCGGAATCACTGAGCTAAATCTCCAGCCCTAAGTAGTTAACTATTAAGTAGTTGTTAGAAATCTCAGTGACAGAAGAACTCATACTCCTGACTTCCTCAGGGCCTGGTGGAACTAACAAGTTGAAGTCCTGGTTGGGTTTTTCTCCTGGCTTTTCTGCTTCAGACAAGCCACTACACAATGTCTTGCACCTTCTTATTGATGATACAGGGGAAGCAAGCCTAGCTCTCAACCTAGGAGATACCTGAAACGCAAGTTCATGTTCTGTAAGAGTGAACAATGAATTTTAGGAATGGCAGAGGTTAGGAGTAGGAAAAACTTTATTGAGAAAGAAAGCTTTTGCCTAAAAGAGAGTTAAAAGGGGAACCCAAAAACTGGAGACCCGTCCACCTCACTTTCTAGTGGGCTGTTATGGAGAAAAGCCATGATGTGAGGCAGGTTGAAGGTAGGACAAAATTACAGTCAATCAGTAATATTGCAAATGCAGTCACTTAGGTAAAATTGGTACAATGAGAAATCACAAAATAGACAAAACCATGATCAGCCAATTAAGATTACAAAAAGTATAATTGCTCAGGTAATATTGATTAATGGGGATCCAATGAAAAATCAAGTCATATAACAAGCATACAAGAATTTTTAATCTAGGGTCTTTTCTGGGGCAGGTGAGTTAAAGCTCTCTGCCTTGGGGGGCTGGTTCCCAGTTAGAGCATCAAGCACTACTGTTTATCCTATAAGGATGGGGTAGTTTTCTCCTCCAGCAATGCTAACCTCCAAATTAGCAGTTTTGTGGACCTTTTCCAGGGTTGCCTGTCTGCCTACAAGGTGTCTAACTACCTATAATATTATGACTAGAGTTTGCTCTGGCTGGGGGCTGCCACAAGGCAGAGATTTTTATTCATTCTCCAGGAAATTACATCTATAGGAAAAGGAAAATAGAATAAAGTTGTAAACAAAGAACTAGCAATAATTTTTGAGTTTGACAGCAGACGTTTGGAATATTATGGAAAAGACAGCAACCTTCATTTTTACCTGTGTTCTTTGGCATGGTTTATGTCTAACAAAAGAATAATACAGCCTCAATCTATCAGCCTAGAGTCAGAATGTCAGGGTCTTTTTTTCCCCTGAACTGACACATAATATTTGTTTCTAGAGCAGCAAAATTCATCTAAATTCAATGATTGTGTATTATATTGAACAGGATTCTATTTCATCCTCAGTGGTACAAATTGCTTTAATTAATCTATTTTACAGGAATGGTTTGTTCTGAGTATTACATATTTTGTTGACTGGGCTTGATGGTTGGGTTGAGGGAGATCATATTTGATGGGTGGTAGGTGTTGTCTTAAGTGTAATTTACTTTTGAAGTTTTAATAAAGCCATACACACAATTGTTCCTCTTACATTTCCTACTGGTAAAAGCTAATCACTTAAAAAAACCCATTTAGCTAACTTGATACTTGTCTCCTTATCTCTAAGAGCAGTTTAGCTTGCTGCTGGTTAAATGTTTTATGCAATAACTCTTCCTATTACATATATGAGTATCTTGCACTCTGCCATATTTCCAATAGAATACTACCAAAATTATGTGTATACTAGTATTTCTTGCTTACATTCATATGACTATGAGCATGAAATTCATAGATGGGCCATACTATATGATTTTATTCCCAGCAGATTTTGTGGTCCTGCCATTATTGTCTTGTTTTCTTTTTTCTAACTTTGTATATCCCTACCACCAGCTCATCCATAGTCCTCCCCTCCCTGAGTAAATCTTTTTTTAATATACTTAAACTGTTGAGAAGTTAAAATTTATTTCCTTTTTTCAAATAATCACTCAAATCAGGACCTCTGATCTGCTCCAAACCAAATGATTTGTTGTCTAAATTTCCAAAGCTTTGCTATCTGATGTGACCTCAGAATCCTGAGGATATTTTTTTTCCTTCTGTCTTTGATTATGTTCTCTTTTTCCTGATTCTTTTATCTTTTATCACCCTTTTTCAGATTTATTAGGTCATTTCGGGGGAACATTTCCTTTAGCAGATACTTGAGACAAAGGATGTAGGGATAAGTATATGAAAATTTAAATATCTCAAATTTCTTTTTCTCTTCAGTTGGCTAAGTTGATAGTTTGGTGAGTATAAATTCTAAATTAAAAAAAACATTTTCATTCAAAATTGAAAATCTTTTCCATTAGAGTGTAAGCAACCATCCCTAACATATTGTCAGTTTGGATTTCCTCTTTTGTGGCACATTTATTTGAATGTATCAATGTCCATTCACACAGTATATCACATGGAAACTGTATGGACACACAGTACTTTGGAAGAGTGCTGTAAAAACAAACAAACAAAAACAAAAAACATAATTTACCCCTAGGTTTGTTCTGATCTTCCATCTGTCACTGACCCAGGTTTGTTCTGTGGAAAATTAACTTTCCCATGCTTGCTTCTGAGTTGTATTTTGCAGCCCACTTGTGCAGCTGCTGGAGGAGTATCTCAAACATGGAAATATTTTGTTTTCTTCCTCTCCTTTTATAGGTGCACCTATAAACATGTGTGGGAACAGTTGAGAAAGGACACCGGAAAGCTAACTGGAAGCTGTATTCATCATCTTGCTCTTCCCTGAGACACAACACAGACTCCCGTACATCGAAAGTGAAGAGGTGTGACTCCTAATTGTGATGTATCACTTTGTCTGGAGTAAGAAACACCCAGCAGATTAGTAAAGCACAGTTGTGGGTGTGTCTGTGGATGACTGATTTGTAGGTCAGCAAAGTAAAGGGGGGATACCATGGTGGTGGGTATAAAATAATAGGCTTGTAGCCTGGATGGGATAAAAAAGAAAAAAGGAGAAAGAATTGTGCCCATATGGAAGACCTCCGACCTTCTTAAGCAAGTGCATCCTTTGCTGTCTTTGCCTGTGGACACTAGTCTCGAGGTCTCCAGTTCTTCAGCCATCTAACACATCTTACACCACGGCCTCTCCAATGAGCTTCCAGAGCTTTGACCTGGCTGCATTCTTGCTGTCTCTTGGGCTGGCCCCTCCATCTTCTTTGAGTGAGAAGCTCCTGGTTTCTCCAGCTCACCACAAGTCACATGACTATTGTGTCCATTTGTCCTGTTTCTCATCCCAAAGACAGGCATTGTGCACTGCCCTTAAATTAACCTAATGAATCCTCTTGTGTAACTGGAGATAAATTTTCTATTGAATTTTCTCTCCTAGAGAATAACACTTGATCTTAGCCAAAAGGCGGAGAAGCGATTCTCCTAGAGAATAACAACACAGATTTTGCTACCAGGATTGACTTTGGAGTAATATAATTGCAATGACAAATTTCTCTAATTATTCAATGGTTCCTGGAATTGGCTTTCCAATTTGATGATATCTAAGGTTACAATAATCTCTCTAATAATGTAAAGAGGACTGATATTCCATACTATGAACTATTTAAAATAATATGTAACACAGACCCATTTGATTATTTTAATTCACCACTTTCAATGTGAAATAAATTTAATGGCTCTATATAACACTTCTGAACACTTTTGGAAGCATTAGACATAGTATCCTTGAACGAAGTAACAGAGAAAAATGAAGAGATCAGAGTTTCAAATTTCTAGCTCCAGACATGTATAAGCAACCTGAAGGATTCTGAGTCTTCCTATGACACTCTTAGAATCTTTTTTTTCTTTCAGCTGAAGTACTTAAAGTGCTTAGAGCCAAAACAAGCCCTCATAATACAATTGACTAAATTACTGTGAAAATTTAACACTCATTCTCAAAGTGTACCTGCAGTTAACATGAGGCCACTGATCAGGATAGCTAGGACCCCATAAATGGGTGTGGAGATGTTTGTGAAAAACCTGATGAGGCCGCAGACCTTGAACTCCTAATCTGGAGGAGGTTACATTGGCAGAGAAAAATACTGCCCGGCTCTCAGTGACAGAGGTCTCCACACCTCCAGCTTCTGGGGCGCTGGCCTCTTCGACTCTTCCTCACACCAATCCTGTGTCCCCTGTGGAACCATTATGAACCTTCTCTGCTGCAGCGGGCAAATGGGAAAAGTCTGATGCTCCTCAGGATCCACCACTGCCCCCCATGTTTGTCTTTCATTTGTCTGAGATTCTGCAGGCTCAGACCATCACGTGGTCTGACATGACGTCACATGGTCACGACATGACAGATGGGACATGGGAAGGCAGGCTACATTCCCATTCTTGACTTTTCTAGTTCTTACCACAAAAGGTTCAGGGCACAGGAGTAGAAAGAGATTTTAAGGGTGTGAGGCAATAGTGGAGGGAGCATCCACCTGGGTTGGGCTGAATTTCTGGAGCCAATTAAATTCTATGAGCCAATTAAACAGAGATTCTGACTTTGTGTTGGAGGTTCTAGAGTTGAAGAAGATTCCCATAGTTTATTTAGTTAGTTGACTAAATACAGATTACAAAATGGCCCACTGTAAGTGACCTGGAGACGCTTGATATTCCTTGGTTTACTATCGATGAGGGTGGTACCAATTAAGTGATAATCCATTCTGACCATCACAGAGGGAAACCTGGCACAAGGGGTAAAAAGTGTTTTAGCCGGTAACATAGGATCACAGTATAATTAAGTTTGAATTCCTTAAGAAGACTGTCCCAATCTTCTCCCAGGTAGATAATAGCTGTTAAATTTCTGGGTTCTTGAAAGACATATACACTTCAAAGTTTAAATTGCCATCTGCAGCACCTCAGATCTTATCTGTTTGCAACACTACAATCCAAAATTTTACTGTCTTCTTTTGTATCTTCTCCAGAGAAACAGCCTTTAGCTCTCCGCTTTCTCTGTGGAAGAGGACAGTACGCAGTCTGTGGAATGTGGGGAGATCCCTGAAAGTCCAACCGAATGTTCAACAAACTACTAAGCTTTCTATTTGGCTTGCGGTGCCAATTTTTTAGCTTTTACCAAGGTTCTATAGGTAAGTTAAATTGATTTTTGATTGTATCTATAGCTCAATTTGTAGGAGTCAACTATGCCAGTTCTGCTCCCATTGGCCACTCATGATGAATCCTCTTCTCAGCATCCAAAAGGTTATTTTTCCCATTCTTTTTAATTCCCTTCTCTCCTTTTGTTAGTGCTTTAGGACAATAGTAAAAACAATAAGAAAAGCTTACTATTTCCTTAAGCAATTTTAGGAGGGACCTGAGTTTTAATTAGTGTGTTTAATCTGTCATCTTTAATCATATGTTTCCCAAAATTCACCAGAGAAGCTTTCCCAACACAGTGATCTTCCCACTAGTTAGGTTACCGCATTGTGACTAACAATGGGAATTTTCAGCATTGTGGAAGAGACAGTTTTGTTTTCTTGGGGGCTTTTTGGTCACCAACATATTTTACCCCCCAGGTTTCTGCTTAAGTCTGAGTTATTTTGTGACTCCATAGATGAAGCATATCCGAGTCACGTGTCTTACTTGTGACTTTCAAAATGATTCTCAAAAGCCAGGTGTGGTGGCTCACACCTGTAATCCCAGCACTCGAGAGGTGGAGGCAGGAGCGTTGCTCTGAGATCAAAGCTTATCTGGGCTACATAATGAGTTCAGGGCCACCCTGAACTACGAATGAAGACCCTGTCTCAAAAAACTACAAAAAAAATAAATAAATGCTTCTCAACTTTAAATTGTAATGCCAGCTCTAAACCTTGGCTGACTTATTTTTTTTTTTTTTTAGTATTTTGTATTAGTGAAAAACTTCAGTACATAATGTTATGTCCATTGTGGGGACTTGGAAAATGTATATAACACATCTTAATTCCTTTATCTTCAATCCATTTTCCCTTCCCTCCCTCCGTCTCCTGAGCTCCTTGCCGTTTGATCTGCCTATCCTATGCCCACACAGAATATTATCTTCCCAAATCTTTCTGCACAACCCTCCCTCTCATCCTTCCTACCTCAAAAGTTACCAGTTCCAGGTGAACAAAGAGAGACCACAGAGTCTGGACCTGGGACCTGTGAATCTGAACAACTGTGCTGTGAGGAAAGTGAGCGCTATCCTGCCTCCAGCCTGGACCGAGCTGCTGATCTCTTGCTTTCACATGCTCAGAACTTCGTGGCCCAAACTTCATGCTGAACCTTTCCAAGTTCACCATGCTGCACCTCTTTGAACATCTATTATTTCTGTTAATTCAGTCTCCAAATCATGTTTTCTTACACCTATAGTCAACCTCCTGAAAAGCTACAGTGCTTAGAAATCTCTAGAAGATTCTTCTGATGTGAAGATTTTGACTAATTGGGTTTTTGGTGGGATCTGGGGTTCTGCACTTCTCACAAGCTCCTAGGTGATGGTAGACTTTCTCCCGGGTGCTTCTGGCTGAGGGCCACATGTTGAGTCACAAAACTCTGGATACTTCATTCCTCCCTAATCTCATCGTGACCTCCCTCTCACAAGGGAGGAGAGTGGATCCTATGAGTTCATGCCCATGTGTTCATTCCCTAACTTTTACCCACTTTCTGGCTAATGGCTTGAACCTAGAGCACTTGGAGAATTTCCACTGGGTACTTCAGCCACGTCTCCAGGAAGGAGGATTAGAATTCCCAAAGACTGTCACACTCTCATGCTAAGCCCACAGAAAACAGCTCACGGTACAAAGATATAAAAGCCCATTTCCATCGTTTTGATATGGTACAAAACCTGAAGTACGTTGCCCTCTAAGCTTACTGGAGGTATCAATCTAGGCCTGGGAATTCTCCTAAAATTAGGCACTCTGGAACCATTTCTCCTCCTCTATTCTTATTCCAATCAGCCATCTCCTTCCCTTATTCCTTTGCTAACTTCTCCTGGGCACACATACTTAGTAAATTACTGTACACGAGCCTTAGGGTTAGGATCTGCTTGTGAGAGAATTCATCTTAAAATAGGTGGAGTTCTCCAAAGTGAATCTTAGCTTTTAAGGGACTGTAAGAAGAGAGGCCTAGGCAAGAAAATTCTCTATAAAATGACCATGTGCCGATTTTTGCCAGCATCTAGCGGAGTACTCACACAGTAAGTGCTTCATAAGTTTTAGCTGAATGGATGATTTCATGATGGAATACACTTTCTTTATGGAGTTGAGTTAAAGCATCACAGGATTTTCTAGTAGTGGGAGTATAGCAGAAATCCAGTCCTCACCAGGCCCACGTGTTGGCCCAAGCAAGGACTGCCCTTCGGGTCCTTCCCTGCTAGACCACACCAGTACTACACTGAGATCATCGAGCGATGCAGTAAGTTTGGCAGTAAGAGACTCCACTTCCTTCACCAGCAGATCTGTGCTGCAGGGGTTCGCGTCAGGCAACGAGGCCCTTCCCTTGACTCGGCCTTCACTCCTCCTCCAGGAAGGAAGAGTAGCACATGTAGTCATTACCACATCAGCACAGAACTGCTGACCTGAGACTCCTCCCTAACACTATATTTTTCTAATTATGAAGAAAGACAGGAAGGCTGCTCAACACGCAAACTCCATTTCCTGCCTCTTTGTCACGGCAGCGTATCACGCAGCGCCCACCCAGCTGTGCTAGCAGTCTTGCACCATTTGTGGAAGGCGACCCCAGCAAAACAAATGTAGTTGGAAATTTCATCATTCTCAGGACAATGAACTGACACGAAGCACTTAGAAGACAGTGTTCACAAGGTCTTATGTTTTGTGTTTCTCTTCAAATTCTTACACGGTATAGCAAAAAAAAAAAAAAAAGAAGAAGAAAATGGACATGTATATTGTGATTCATGTGGACACACTAGAAAATGATAAATTCATAAATCATAAATAAATTCATAAATCACATCATCAATTCAGTGACATCTAAAGTGCAAAATTATAAAATGTAAAAGGCAAAATAATAAACTTTTTTTTGAGACAGTGTCTTGCTTTGCAGTTCAGGCTGGCCCTGAGCTCACTATGTAGCCCAGGCAAGCCTTGAACTCAGCAATCCTCCTGTCTCTGCCTCCCGAGTGCTGGGATTACAGGCTTGAGCCACCACATCCAGCTAAAATAATAATTTTGCTCAAGCAACAATTTTTTTTTTCTCTGAGAGGCAGTTTGATGAATCTTGGCTTTCAGGGTGTGAAATTGACAACATAGGAAACTTGCCTAAAACTCTTCCTGTACATTGGAGCAGCAGGTTTCTTTTTTGTTTTGTGTAGCTTTTTACATCAGGAAATTCTTCTCGTAGTTTTGTTTTAGAGTTTAATGTAACATTGGGCCACTCCAGGTCACTTCCGCAGATTACATGTAACTTATAACGCACCATGAAACTTTACTAGACTAGAAGTGAAGACTAACACTTTGATTCTAATATGATTGTTTATAGGTAGGGAAAATTATAGCTTGATATAATTAATAGCAGAATGATCAGATCTGGCTATATTCCCTATAATAAAATCTTGAATAAACCTGAACTCCCCGGTAGAAATAATTATATTTCTAATTTTGTCTTCATTGTCTTGTGAGGCTTTATCATGACCCTTCTAAATTTGACAGTGGTATGTAAAAATGGTTTTTCCACCATGAAACAATTATTTCAAATTTGGACACTTGGGTAATTTTGTACCTATTTTTCCTTTGAAGTTTGAGGTTAGCTTTTTCTTTTCTTGTCTAAATGTTTCTGTCTCTGAGTCTCTCTTCAATACCTATTCCCCCTCAGTTCCCATAGATAAAGCCTATCTAAGTTCTACTATTGTCACCAGCAGAGCTGAGTAGCACATACTGCGCTTTGGACGGTCCACTGCACTAGAAATAAGTCAGGAGCAAATCCAACCTTTAGCTTCATCCCTTAGAAAAAAAAAATGAAAGGGTTTCCAAGTGGGGACATAACACCACCTCTAAGTCCCTTGGTGACTGTGTTCTGCTCCTTCAACCCCAGTCTGCCCCAGGGCTTTCGCCTCCCCTGCAGTCTTTCTCCTTGGGCCTTTGCTCTCTTCCCTCCACTCACACTCAGTCAGGCTTATGACTCTCCACCCTGGAATTCCTTCTGCCACTCACCCTTCCTTAGTATCCTTTTGTGGTTGTTTTTCCATGTAGCTGTGAATTTCCCTCTATTCCTTCCCAGCCTTTTGACTAAGATCAAGTGTGAACTCCCTCTGGCATCTTTTCGTTTCATCTTTGTCACACACATTTTGCAGCTTCCTCTGCCTGAAGTTAACTAACCCATGAAGCAAAAGGCAGACCTCCTACGTGTCAGAAGCACAGAGAACAGGGAGACAGAGGTTGGGGGAGACTGTGAACACTCATTCATTAATCACTCATTAATTAAATTAACTTACTTCATTTCAAATCATTAGTAATTTTTTATTTTAGATTTACATTGTATAAGTTATACTGCTGCTATTATGTACACCAGGCATGAACACAAATGGCTAAAAAAAAAAAAAATGTTCCCCTCTCCCTATTCACTAAGACACCCAGTGAAGGTTTACTTCTTTCCACATGTTTCTGTCTTCCTGACTCTGTTTCTGGTTCCACATCTCAGTTTTGATCACTTATTTTGGCCTCCCTTGGCTTTACCAGTCTTGATTTATTTTTGTTCTTGTTGTGTTATTTTTCAGTAATGAGAGGCAAAAGACTTTCTTGTTTTAAATTTTTTTTTGATCCGTCTTTTTTTTTTTTTTAGTTGAATTCCTTGTTGCTACATTTTCTGTACAGCTCACAATCACGCTCAACGTTGGGGAATTCATACCAGTATATGACAGAGGTTAATTCTCATTTTTACCCGTATCCCTACCCACCCACAATCCCCCACCGCTTACATACATGTTACTTCTTTTTCTTCCCAAATCTTATTCTTTCCCCTCATTACTTTTTCTTAGGCAAGAACTTTCTCAAAGCCCTCACCACAAGCTTACAGTTTTGTTACTTCAGATGCAAGCAGGTGGTAGTTAAAATATCTCTTATTCAGTAGTCTGTGATTTTACAACGTAGACTAAGTCATATTTATCTTTGTTCAAGCAATGTAAGCATTCAGCATGTTCCTGGAAATAAACAGAATTGTTTTTTGTAATGCTGAATGAAAATCCCCTTCTACCCAAAGCCATCTTTATTATCCGACAACCTTCTCTGTGAACCTCCTATCTCTCCTCCTCCTCCTCCTCCTCCTCCTCCTCCTCCTCTGCCTACCCCTTCAGCCCTCTCTCAATATAGAACTGAAATAAACACCTCCTCTTTCCTCTTCTATTTCTGTAGGTATGTACAGGAAAACTTTTACATGGTGAAAGGAGCACAAGTTTGAGTACGTTTATAACAACATAGTGATGCATTACAGTTAAATGTCTACCCGGTGCATTCGTGTACTTAGAAGTTTACATGTATTTCCAAATATAATTTACACAACAGCCGTAGGCATTTGTAGCATTAAACTGCCCTATTTTGTAGGGGATGAAAATGAAACTTAAAGATAATAAGCCACTTGCTCAAGGATATATGGCTGGTAAAAGTTAGAGGTGAGAATCAACCCCTGAGCTTCAATGCACACCTCTAACTAGAGCTTCTTAACATGACTCCAAGAGGGTTGAAATAACCCCTCACTAGCCTAGGGAACTAAGGACTAATTACTTGACTTTTCTCCAGTATTTATGTACAAAATAGACTTTATTATTACTTATCACAGAAGACTGTGTATGGAATAAATGATACAATGTGTATAGTCTGCCCAAAAGAAGCAGCTACATATATTCAATCAACTCTATTTTCCCTAACACCATCGCGATTTACGTATTAGCTCTTTAGGTGGTTAGAAGTGTTAGGTACTTCAGAATGACAATCTTAAAGAATATAAAACTTTACAAATATCCCTGCTCTCATTTTCAAAAGTTCCTTTTTATTAAAAAGTTTGTTTATGGCCAATATTGAGTGGTTAATTAGAAAATTATTTAGTAGGTAACTATAATCTCAGTGTGTGAGTTGCATTTAATGTGGCTCAAATAGTTGGTATTCTTCACACTTATTCATCATTTTTGTCTTTCGTGCATAATTTTGTTTTGTTCACTGAAATTTTTTTGCTCTTACAAGCCTAGTTTTTAAAATTCTGATTTGTACATTAGTTTAAGCCCACTGAATTTTTTTTCCTACTTAGTTTTTTAAAAATTCTGATATGTAAGAGCTCCTTTTTAGGTAAAGGATATTAACCTTTGGTCTACTGGATTTGGTGACACCTTTGAGTCAATAACTGACAAAATGTTATTTTTTCTTACTGTACAAAATGGAAATTCACTCAGCGTCTATAACAAAATATGCTTAAATATTAATGTTGGGTAGTTTAAGAATTGCAAAACTATGGTCAATTCTATTTTTCCAGATGCTGAATTACAGAAACATGAGGAAGATAAGGAGGGAAGTGGGCCACTGGGACCCAGCAAGGATTTGAAGAGAGAATTGAGTCCCACAGGTAAGTAAAGAGACCCTCAACCTGGAGGAAATAGTGGCAATCTGTGCTTTCTCCCTGAATCCTGGCTCATTGCAGGGCAGGGGGCCTCAAACTTGAACACACATGGTGACCGCTGGTGACCCCAGAGGCTTCCGTGGGGAGACACATCAGTGGAGGGGAGTGATGGATGCAGAGGCCTGCACAGGCTGATGAGTTACTCAGGTCTAGACACCCCCTAGGAGAGGATGATTGGCACATAACCATCTTGAAGAAGGGCCAACAGAACTCAGAATCCAGAGCAGCTCTGAGCTGGCTCTATCTAGCAGTTTCCAGTGTCAACGTGAGGCAGAATTGAGGTCGAGTAGCCAGGAGAGCAGGGAGCTGAGCTCAGAGGCACACAAATTGTTAAAGGCTCAACAAATCAGGTTCCAGCTTCACAGCCAGAAACTAACTGGAACTTCACTGACACTCAAGGTCCAGGCTTGGTAGAAGTATCCACTGACCTCCTGTAAATCTATAGCTGACTTGCTTGGATTGATGAAGATGGATCTGGCCTCTGCTTCCCCAGTCTTTCTACCAGTGACAGCACAGACACACCCTAAAGTGGACATAATTTCTTTTGTTGTTATTGTTGTTCTTCTTCTTATTATTATTTCTTTGTGTTTTCATATTACTATAAACATCATTTATTTGTGTTTTTTGTTGTTTTTCTGTTCTGTTATTTTTATTTTTTCCTTTTCTCTTTCCCTCCTGTCTTCTTTACCAGTTTCTCAAAGTTCACATTAAATTGCTTTTGCCCTCCAGCCTGTCTTTTAATTTTTCTTCTTTTATTTCTCTATGTTTTCTACTTAAACCCTTTTAAATTTACTTCTGAGGGTAAAAATCATCATAATGAAATCATATTTATTGTATACAATTTTTTAGTTTGTTTAAATTTTGTTATATAACCATAAACATAGGTCATGTGGTTAAAGGTGGCAAATTAATAGTGACCACAGTTTGTCATTTTCGAGGCTGTATTTGATGCTGTCGTTATTGCTAATTGTATTACTTTACCCAACATAACATAATTGTTCTAATCAGTGGTTCTTTATACTTTGCCAAGACTGAGATTGTCTAAGAGCCATAAATAATACTATAGATAAGTCAAAGAGCTAAGGGCCAGGCCAAATAAGCTGAAACTTCTCATCTCCAATAAATTGAAGAGGTAGGATCTGGCAACATAGCCAAAAACTAGCTATACCTGGAGGTCGTCTTAAAGAAGTGGTGATTTTCTAAGTGTTCTAAATACTAGAAATAAACTCACCTGCCATAAGCAATTTATATTAGCCCAAGAATTAAACTAAAAAATAGAAAAATGAGAAAACACTTAAGAAAGATACAACCTGAGACTTTTACCTCTTCAATGGAAAACTGAGGGAGAAAGGAGGTGAAACAATTCAAAAGCCACCCACTGGGCTCTCTAAAGTGGTAACAGTGGAAATAACAAAGCAGATGAATGAGACTCTGGAAAAAATATCAAGTCAGAAATCTTTCAGATAACTACACAGATGGTGACCATAATGAAAAACATGATTAGTGACTCTAGAGCAGATATGTATTTCAAAAATTGAAGAGTTTAGGAAAATGATGTAAACCAAGAATGCCCAAAATAGGAAAAGAATGGAATCCATGAAACAGATTTAATCAGATTTCCAAGAAAGATATTCCACTGAAAGTATATGAAGCAGAATAAACCAATGTGAGAATAAAACATCACGTGTAGGACAAAAGATTGTGGTTAGCGATCATTAAAGAAAAGTTTAAATAACAAGACACCATGAAAGACACCAATGGCAAATAGATGATGCAAAGAAGAATAACATAAGACTAATTAGAGTCTATTAGAAAAAACAGAATATAAAGCAAATCACATAAAAAAATCTCTTCAAGAATAGTGGCAAGAAATTTCCCAAGCATGGAAAAAGAACTTGACAGACGGAATAAGTGAGGCATATAGAAGTCTAATTAGCCATCATCATAAAAATAAATCTACCCTAAGGCATATATTAGTCAAGACCTCAGAATTTCAATACAAGGATACAATATGAAAAGCTGTTAGAGAAAAGAAGCAAATCACTTATAATGGAAAGTACATCAGAATCATAGCAGACTTGTTAACACAAACACTAAAGGCAAGGAGAGTTTAAAATATCTCAGACCCTAGAAGAAAACAATCTTCAACTCAGATTGATTTATCTCATAAAACTATCTTTCAAAATTGACAGAGAGCCGGGCATGGTGGCTCATGCCTGTAATCCCAGCACTCGGGAGGCAGAGGCAGGAGGATTGCTGAGTTCGAGGATTGCCTGGGCTACATAGTGAGCTCAGAGCCAGCCTGAACTACAAAGCGACACCCTGTCTCAAAAAAAAAACAAAAAAAAATTGACAGAGAAATAAGATATTTAAATGACAAAAAGCACCTGGAGAAATTAATAACCACCAAACTGGAGGTCCTAAAACCTGCAATAGAGGTCAGAGTATGCAATGGGTGAGCAGTGAGGAGTCAGGTATGGACCCCGGGCGCCATCCCCACCATGGAGGATCGAGGCCCTCCAGCCAGCCCCAACTCCACCCTGGACCTGCATTGTGAAGACCCAGGTCCGAGAGGAGCCAGAGCCATTTCCTGTGTCCCTCCACAGGAGGTGCGCTCCTGGACCCTTGCTGAGAGATCAGGCAAGATAAAAAAAAAAAAGGGAATCTAGCTTCTATTTTGCCATCTACTCCTAGATCCCTCTATTCACCTCTTGTCCACACACCCTCTCCTATCTTCCTGTCAGAAGCAATACCCAGAAGTAAAAGACTCTTAGGCTGCCCTGTTTCTTCGCCTGTACTATTATAAGAAGGTGTGCCAAGTCTCCAACATTCTTACAGCATACAGTTGGTACTGTTTTATATACACCCTTTTATCCTCTATTACCCACTGGCATATATGAGGTTCTAGAATATAGTTGATCTTCATAAATCTGCTAATCCTATTTCACTCTTGTTCTGTCCCCCTACCTCCCTGATTCCCCAGTGACCTCTTATCCCCAAAGGGTTCGGGGGGGGTACATTTATGATCTACATGTTGTATAGACATTGCTGATTAATTCTAAATTCTGGCATATGGACATAGAGGTAACTCATAAGCTCAAAGTCTTCAGAATAGAATTTAACAAAACCTTTTTATTTTATTTACTGTGTTTAATGCTAATATTGACATTGATTATATTATGGTAACAAATGTGATTGTTCTGCTCAAATACCTCCCAAATGTGTCAGAAGTGAGAACTCTCAAAGGTCATTACAGATTCAAGGAGGACATCCCAGGAAGGTGCCACATCCAAAGGGCCCCAGATAATAGAAAGAGACCTGTAACAAACATTGCCCTGTCATCAGGCAAAGAATAGCATTAGTAACAATGAAAGAGTAGAAATGAGAAAATACACACACACACACATACACACACACACACACACACAAAACAGATAAAAAGATCACCACCACAGGGAAATTCAGAGAAAAGAGAAATAGGGCAAACTGAAACTTAAACACCAGGACTCTTGGAGATGGTAACTAAAGCAGATCTAGTAAAATGGAAATCAGAACTCATCTCTGAGCTCAAAACAGGGATACTGTCCACAGTGAAAGACATTAAAGAAGAGAATAGCGAGATGATAGAATCCAAGATAGCAGAAGCAATGGAACCTTTTAAACAGCTTCAAGCCAAGCTCCAGGGAATGATGAAGGAGTACGAAAGCTTGCGCAGTAGGATGAATGAAGCAGAGAACAGAATCTCAGACCCAGAGGACAGCATAGCAGCCAATGAGCAAGAAAGATATAATCTATGGAAAAGAGCAAGGGACCATAAGAAATCAATTCAACAGCTTCTAGATGACTCAAAGAAAAATAAAATAAGACTGATTGTAGTCACTGAGGAAGCAAGAGACAGTGTAAGACATAAAAAAGCTATCGTCAGAGATAACAGAAAACTTCACAGGAAAAGAAATAGACATACAGATAAATGAGGCCTATCAGACTCCAAAATGCCGTGGCATAAAAACATCTTTACCTAGACATATAATTATCAAGGTTCCAAAAGCACAACAAAAGAATGCAATACTGAAAGCAGTGAGAGAAAGGAAGAAAATCACCTACAAAGAGAAACCCAATAGGATCACAGCAGACTTTTCAACACAAACGCTCAACACAAGCAGAGCATGAAGAGAAGTATTTCAAGCATTGCAGGAAAACAACCTCCAACCTAAACTGTTGTATCCTGCAAAACTATCTTTCAGAATAGATGGGGAAATAAGATACTTCCATGATAAAGAACACCTGAAAAACTTTACATATATGAAACTTGCACTCCAAAATATTCTAAAGAACATACTGGTAAAAAAAAACACAGAAAATCCCATACCCACAAGGCCCAGGAGAGTGAATTCATTGGGGCAAACAAGACACTAAATAGAAAAGGGGAAAAGCAAAGAAGAAAAGAACCAAGAACAGGGAAACATGGCAGCTCTGAATATGTCCATATCAGCCATAACCATTTATGTCAGTGGACACAACGGGTGAATTAAAAGACACAGACTAGCAGATTGGATCAAGAAGCAAGATCCTACAATCTGCTGCATACAGGAAACACACCTAATTCAGAAGGAAACCCATAGACTGAAAATAAAAGGTTGGAAAACAATCCTCCATGCCACAGGAAAGTGCAAAAAAGCAGGAGTGGCTTTCTTGTTTGCAGACAAAATAGATTTCAAACCCAAACTGATTAAAAAGAGATAATGAAGGCCACTATATTCTTGTACAGGGAACTATTCAAGAGAAACAAATAACAATCATAAATATTTATGCACCAAACCCTAATGCACCCAACTATATAAAACAAACATTAGTGGACATGAAAAGCCAGTTATCCATGAATACAATAGTAGTAGGGAGCTTTAATACTCCACTGTCACAAATTGACAGGTCAACTGGTCAAAGAATCAATGAGGAAATACTTGAGCTAAATCAAACTTTTGAGCAAATGGACATATTACATGCCTACAGAATTTTTCATCCTTCAAAGTGAGAATATACCTTCTTCTCAGCTGCTCATGGATCATTCTCCAAAATAGATCACATTCTAGTCCATAGAACAAGCTTAAGTAAATGCAAAGGAATCGAAGTTATCCCCTGCATATTATCAGACCATAGTACCTTGAAGCTGGAGCTGAATAGCAGAAGAAATTCCAAGATCCTCACAAACACATGGAAATTGAACAACTCTCTGTTAACCAACCAATGGGCCACAAAAGAAATTAAAGAAGAAGTTAAACAGTTTCTACAACTAAATGACAACCCCAGCACAACATACAGGAATTTCTGGGACACAATGAAAGCAGTTCTGCAAGGGAAATTCATGGCAGTGAATGCCTACACTCAGAAAATAGAGCAAACTGAAATAATCTAATGATGAACCTCAGACAATTAGAAAAAGAGGAGCAAAACAAACCCAATGCACATACTAGAGAGGAAATTATAAGGATCAGAGCAGAAATTAATGCAATGGAGACAAAGAGAATACAAAGAGTCAGTGAATCAAAGAGTTGGTTCTTTGAAAGGATAAATAAGATCGACAGACCCTTAGCCAACCTTATCAAACAAAGGAAGGAAAAGGCTCAAATCCATGCTATAAGGAATGAAAATGGGGAAATCAGCACAGACCCAGAAGAAGTCCAAAGGATCATAAACACATACTTTGAAAATCTATACTCCAAGAAGATGGAAAATCTAGAAGAAATGGATAGATTCCTAGACTCATATGAACTTGCAAAGCTGAATGAAGATGTTATAAAAATGTTAACCAACCCGATATCAATCTGGGAAATTGAAAATGTAATAAAAAAATACAACCAACAAAGAAAAGCCCTGGTCCTGACGGCTTCACTGCTGAATTCTACAAAACTTTTAAAGAAGAGTTAATACCAGTACCTCTCAATCTCTTTAATGAAATTGAAAGGGAAGCAGTGCTCCCCAAATCATTCCTTGAAGCAACCATCACCTTGATTCCAAAGGCAGGGAAAGATCGACTGAAAAAGAAAACTACAGACCAATCTCTCTAATGAACATTGATGTAAAAATCCTCAATAAAATACTGGCAAACAGAATACAGAGAGTTTTCAAGAAAATCATACACCCTGATCAAATTGGATTTATTCCAGGGATGCAAGGCTGGTCCAACATACGTAAATCAATCAATGTATTGTATTAACAGACTCAAGGACAAAAACCCTATGATTACCTCAATAGATGCAGAAAAAGCATTTGACAAAATCGAACACCCATTTATGATCAAAATCTTACAGAGAATTGGAATTGATTGGCTTTATCTCAATTTAATACAAGCTATTTATGAGAAACCAACAGCCAGCATCATACTCAATGGGCAAAAACTGAATACCTTTTATACTAAGGTCAGGAATGAGACAAGGATGCCCGCAGTCACCACTCTTGTTCAATATGGTATGGAAACATTAGCCATAGCAATTAGGCTGGACAAAGATATAAAAGGAATAAAGATAGGAAAGGAAGAAGTTAAACTGTCATTATTTGCTGAAGATATGATACTCTATCTAGGGGATCCTAAAAACTCAACCAAAAGACTGCTAGACTTAATTACCAAATTTGGTAGTGTTGCTGGATACAGGGTCAATGCTCAAAAATCAACAGCCTTTGTCTATACAAACAATAGACTCACTGCAAGAGAAATTGGGGAGGCAATCCCTTTCACAGTAGCACCCAGAAAAATGAAATATCTAGGAATCAACCTAACAAGGGCAGTGAAAGACCTCTACTCTGAAAACTATAGGACTCTGAAAAACGAGATAGAAAAGGAAATCAGATAGTGCAAAGATATCCCGTGTTCCTTGGTAGTGAGAACCATCTTCGTCAAAATGGCTATACTCCCACAACTACTATATAGATTCAATGCAATTCCAATTGAAATTCCAACGGTATACTTCACAGATCTAGAGAAAATAATACAAAAATTCATCTGGAAACACAAGAAACCTAGAACAGCAAAAGCAATTCTAAGCAACCATGACATGTGGGGGTATTACAATCCCCAATTTAAAACTCTATTATAAAGCCGCCATGATGAAAAAAAACTGCATGGTACTGGCAAAGTAACAGACCTGAGGGCCAGTGGAATAGATTAGAAGACCCAGGAACAACCCCGTATACACTAAGCCACCTTATCTTTGACAAGGTGCCAAACATCCCCAATGGAGGAAAGACAGCCTCTTTAACAAATGGTGCTGGAGAAACTGGGCTGTAACCTGCCACAAGCTAAAGCTAGACCTATCTCTTTCACAATGCACAAAACTAAACTCACAATGGATAGGAGACTTAAACATTAAAATAGAAACAATAAGCCTTCTGGAAAACAGGTTAGGTAAAACTCTTGGAAACATTGGCTTAGGCAGAGACTTTATGAATAAAGCCTCTATAGCACAAGAACTAGCAGAAAGAATAAAAAAATGGGATCTCATCCTACTGAAAAGCTTCTGCACAGCAAAAGAAGTCACTGGCACCACTAAAGGACACCAACAACATGGGAAAAAAATCTTTACTAGGTGTTTATCAGACAAAGAGCTATTATCTACAATATACAAAGAATTCAAATAGATCAGCCTCCTCAAGTTTAAAGACCCAATTCAAAAATGGGCATCTGAAATGAACAGACACTTCTCAGAGGCAGAAGTCAAAGCAGCCAAGAAGCATATGAAGAAATGTTCTACATCACTGGTCACTCGAGAGATGCAAATGAAAACAACACTGAGATTTCATCTCACTCCACAAAGAATGGCTGCTATCATAAAATCAACCAAGAATAAATGCTGGTGTGGCTGTTGGGCGAAAGGAACCCTTCTCTACTGTTGGCGGGATTGCAGACTTTTGCAATCATTGTGGAGATCCGTGTGGAGATTTCTCAGCAAACTAGGACTAGGGGTCCCATTTGACCTTGCTATCCCCCTGCTAGGAATATACCCAAAATAATTTTAAAAACCATATTGGAAAGACCGATGTACACCATTTTTCATAGCAGCTCAGTTCATGATAGCTCAGTCTTGGAAATGACCCAAATGCCCATCAACTGGCGACTGGATAAAGAAGATGTGTTTTGTTTTGTTTTGTTTTGTTTTGTTTAAAAAATGGAGTATTATTCTGCCATAAAGAATGACAAGATCGATTCTTTTATGTGCAAATGGAGACACTTGGGGGATATACTATTAAGTGAAATCAATAGATCACAGATAGGCAAACACAGGATCTTCTCTTTGACATGATCACCTGTAGATGCAAATGAGCTCTAGAAAGTATGACAGTTTTTATAGAGTGGGAAATTTCCATAGGAAATTTGATGTGGGAATGTGATGTGGGGAAGGAATAAATATGATTCAGAAAAAAATAAAAGGCTATATATAAAGGGGGTGAGGAGATGGGGTGGGTAGGGATATAGGTAAAAATGAGAATTAACTTGTATCATATACTGGTACAAATTCCCCAATGTTCTATGTGATTGTGAGATGCATGTAAATTGTACCAATAAAGAATTCAATTTAAAAAAAAAGAAAGTTGGTATCTGCCTGATAACTAATGTTGTTCAGGATCTTTTCATGTGCTTATTGATAGTTTCTTCTGTGAAACATCTGTACAAACATTTTATGTGTTTTAAAATTTGTCTTGAATTGCTTTTTTGAATATAAGACTGTTAATGATAAATATTCTTCTAATTTATCACAGCTTCTTTAAAACGCAGTTAACTTTTTTTTTTTTTTTTTTTTTTTTAGACAGGGTCTCGCTTTGTAGTTCAGGCTGTCTCTGAGCTCACTATGTAGTACAGGCAAAGCTCAAACTCAGCAACCCTCCTGTCTCTGCCTCCCGAGTGCTGGGATGACAGGCGTGAGTCACCACGCCTAGCACTGTGGTATGTGGTATTGATTGCTGGTGGGCGTAAACACCACGCCCTGCATTGTATGTGGTTATCGGGATTGAACTCAGGGCCTTGCGCTTGTGAGGTAGGCGCCGGAACCAATGAGCTAAATCTTCAGCCTATTTCTTAACTTGTTTTTTTTCATTTATCATCTGTGCCCTTGCTCTCCTAAGGAATGTTTACTTAGTTCGAACTCATGAAGATTTTTCTTTAGACATTTTTCCTTTTTACAGACGCAAAAGAATGGTACGGTATAATTTCATTTGCTAAAATAAAAAAAAATCTAGAAAATGAACTCATTCACAAACTAGGTAAGTGTTTATTTGAGGATGGAACTGGAAGCAGAATGGATTGGAAATGGGTCCTGGGGACTTAGTTCAGTGGCTCCCGCTCCTTCCTTGCAAATTTAAGGTCCCGAGTTTGAGTCCTGGTACTGCAAAAAGAAAAACAGACTGAGAATGGATTGTAAATGGGGATAAGGAAACTTTGAGTGCTAATCAACCCAATCAAATGATTCAATACAAATATGTGCGATTTGTTGCATAGATTATTTAATTTAATGAAGTTGTAAAAATCCGTGTGAGTTCAAAGAGATAAAAATTCCGCTTCTTCCATAATTAATTTCCTTTACTTATACCCTGCCCATCCTAGCCTCATTCTCTAGTTTCTTAAGGCTCCACAGCCGGCTAGTGGCTCTTGGCGGAGTACATGCAACTCCTATCCTCTAGGGGTCAGGCTTGTTCCAGAAAATAATTTAGAAGGCAGAAAATACTGGTTCGCTTTCACCCCAATAGTAGCGTTACCAACTTACAAAATGCTAGAGGAGGGTTTTGTGTGTGTGTGTGTGTGTGTGTGTGTGTGTGTGTGTGTGTGTGTGCGCT
>PVIC010027106.1:0-24002 GCA_004025085.1 Thryonomys swinderianus
GTCCAAACCACCCTCCCTAGCTTTCCCTTTGTCACCAAAAGTGGCTGGCCCTGGCCCAGGCCAGCTCCCTTCAGTTCTGGTTTTCCTTGTGTGGCTGTTAGTCCTGAAAATAAGAGTAGGGAAGGGCCAAAGAGCTGTCACCCTGTGGGGCTAAGTGGACCCAGGGGACAGAACATCCCTGAAGTGAGAAAAATAGTGGAAAAAGAGTTCCTTGGCACTAGCAGGAGAGAGAAGACAGGTTTGGCACAGAGATGGGCCTCAGGAAGTTCTGTGCCTGGAGGGAGGGGTAGGGCCACTCTGACAGGGGAGGGCTTCCCACTTTTTCCTGCCCACCCCACAGCTCTTAGCCATCCTTCCTTGCCAGCCTGGCATTTTTAGTGAGAGTACCCAAGAGTTTTGGCCACCAGGAAGCTTAGGAGAGAAGGATGCGACTGGGATAGCACTGGCAATAGCTGCCATGTGCCAGATACCAGACTCCTTATAGGGTTCAGGAACATGGGGTTTTATTCCCACCAAGTAGGATTTGGATGCTCATCCAGTTCTGTCTCTGGGTTCCTCCAAGCCACACGACTAGTTCCAGGAATGGACAAGTCATTGTTCTCCTCTGTATCATAGGCTCCCTCCTCTGCCATCCACAACTGGGAATTTGGCCCAGTCTGGAGACAGGTAAGTTTGATTCACAATGACCATCTGCCAGTAAGTGAAAGCCACAAAGTGGGTCTTGGAGTCTCTCTCTGTGTCTGGAAAAGCTTGCAGGGCTGGAGACTTAGCTCAGTGGTTCTGATGCCTGCCACACTGTCTACATCTCCCATCCTAGGTAGTTAGGCCCAAGGGATTCAGGGCCACCTTAGTTACCCTTGTTTACCTTGTACCTGGGTCAGGAAAGAGGGTGAGTATTCATGAGTGTGTATCTTTGAAGCCTTTTAGAGAACCCTTGGGAGCTGCCCTCTGCGGGTGAGGCCCTAGATCCCAGCCAGTCCCCTTGTCATAGCAGGAAGGAAGTAGGCACCAAAGCCTCGGGCTTGGGAATGGCTCTGACCCAACAGAAAGAGGAATTACAAAGTCCCAGAAGCCCTGAAGACTGGGTGGTGAACAAACGGGAAATTAGCACAAGGAGGCCCCTTCACTGTGGAACAGTCCCCTGGCCACCAACGTGGCCAGCACAGGGTGCCAGGCTGTCACTGGCCATCTGGCCCCACTTTTGGAAGTCAGTGTTTTCGCTCACAGTGCTAGGGAAGCCTGGTCTGGAGGCAAGAGGAACAGTCCAGCTTCCTCCACAGAAACCCCTTCCTTCTCTGGCCTTTGTTCCCTCCATGATAAAGTGAGGGAGTTGAACCAACCATGATAGTGCACACCTCTAACCCCACCCCTCAGAAGGCTGAGGCAAAAGGATCCCTGGGAGTTCAAGGCCAGCCTAGGCCACATAGTGAGTTCAAGCTCAGTCTGAACCACATAGCAAGACATTGTCTCAGAAACCAGAGAGAGACAGAGACAGACTCAAACTATATATTCTTTCAGGTTTCTCCTGGTCTTGAGTTTTCTGAGATTCTTGCATTGGCAGCTCCCTCTGGACAGGCTTAGAGCTAGCCCTGGCCTTGGGGGGGGTCTCTGCTAAGGTGTGGCCTGGACCAACTCACTGTATCATCTTCCTGCTGTTGTGCAGAGACAGGCTGTGACATCAGGCTCTGAATCAGGGTCCGGTTAAAAGGCTTTGCGTCTCCCTCAGGGCATCTCTGGTAGCCTCACTCTACACTAATGGAAGAGACTCGTGTGTCTCTTTCCGGGCAGGGCAGCCAGGCAGATGGGCAGGATCAGCAAGAAGAGATGGTATTAAAGGGGCCACTGGGCCTTGAACATCATTACCGAACCAGGCCATACTGGTACAAAAGGTATCTTTATTGAGGTCTGGGTACGAATTAGGCACTTGGCCAGAGCAGCAGCTTAAATATGAGGCAAGCAGGCAGGGGTCAGCCATGCCCGGGTCAGGCTGGGGTGGTGAGGCTATAGGCATAGACTTTCCCCAGACAGAAGGTGGCGGGAAGAGGAGGAAGAAGGGGATGCAGAGAAGTCTGGGTCAGAGGCCTGGTGGGCTGGCTCTCTGGGGCTGGGCAGGAAGCTCTGGGTGGCAGGTCCAGCAGGGAAGGAACCAGGCTTTCTTGCTCCCACATACCCCATGAGCCCAAGCCTGAGCCCCTGGCAGGGGCAGCCACATTGGGGCCTTCCCAGGCCTCACTTCTTCACCTTGGCGTCATAGGTGCCCGCATTCTTGTAGGCACTCACGTAGCCACTGTCGTCCAGGATGTCCTGCCGCCCAGCAATGCCCTTGCCCTTGCCGCTCTCATCGAAGCGCTCTTTGTGGGAGCCAGTGTACTTGCTGGTGTCAGTCAGCCGTTCCACAGCACCCCCTGTTTTTGCCTTCTGTTTAGACAGAGTTCCCCCAACGGCTCTTGGTGAGGGAGCTTGGCCCTTTCCCACCCCCAGTGGAAATTCCCGCATCCCCTCAGTGGCCAGCAGAGACCAGCAGGGCACTTACAGTGACGCCCAGGTTGGCTGGTTCCTTGCCTGCCACCAGCTGGCAGATAGCTTCGAAGGCCTCCTCCTTGTTCTTCCCCTTGAACCGCTTGGTGGCCAGCTCTTCCAGGGCCTTCTTGAACTCCTCATAGTTGATGACCCGAGCTGACTTGCCCCTGCCAGGCACATGGGCATCGTGAGGATTTGCTCTTCTCTATGTCCTCCCTGGTTCCAGCCCCAATGCCCCTCCCTCTGGGAGCATGGGAATTGGGGGCTGCCCAGGCTCACTTGACTTTGGAGAAGACGATGTCCACGTCGGTCCCCGTCACAGCCTTTCCGTCAGCCACCTTGCAGTCCTTGCACAGCTTGGCCCAGTTCTTGCCATTCATCTCTTGCCCGCTTGCTTTGGGGTCGCCATGGATGGCAAACTTGCGAAAGCTCTCCTGCAGCCCAGCTACATCTGTGCTCGTTGCCATGCCACCCTGTGAGGACCCACCTTGGTCACCTCCTAGCCAAGCTCCCTCTCCCCACCAAGGCCCAGGACATCCTCATCTCCACCGCAAGACCAGCAGGGTCTGAACTGGTGGCACCTCTACTACAGACCCTCAGACTTGGTGCTAGGGCTGCCTGGAGAGGGTAACTACCTGGACCCCAGACCCTGAGGCAGAGCCCTGAAAGGCCATTTAATGCCAGCTTTGACTCCAAGTAGAACTTAGAAGATGAAATCATGATGCCCACACCAAGCTGGGAACAGAGTGGCACTGTCCAGAAAGACTATGAGGGCAGCAGCTGGGATGTAGCTTTGTCTGGCCCTGGCACAAGGCCCGCTAGGATGGAAGTGAGGGTGGCAGAGCAGGGCCCCCTCCTTCCCTGGAAGCTCTACACCAAGCTGGGTCAGGGCCAGGGTGCTGGCTGGACAGGTATTTAGCAAGGACAGTGTTTCTGTAAGGGTCGTGAGGAGCCAGTGAGACCCAGGCCAGGCCTGAGAAGGGAGACAGAGCACAGGCAGCAGAGCATGCCTTAGGCAGGGGTGCAGCTGGCCCAGCCGGAACCTTGTTACTATTTGCTGTTAAACAAAAACATGAGGGGAGCGGGAGCTTGGGGCTGGCCTGGCCACAGTTTGTGAAGCCTGGAGACAGTTGCTAAGGGAGGGTGGTGCTGCTTGGAGAAGGTTGCTAAGGGCAAGATGGTGTCAGGGCGGCTCAGGGAGAGGCTCCCAGTGCTGCTGGGCTGGGCTAGGCTGGGGAGGCAGGGGCCCATGGGTGGGGCATGCTAGCACTCCCTGTGCCTAGGGCACAACCGTGGCTTCCTGGCCCTTTGCCACCCTTTGGGTCTGTAGCCTCCCAGGAGTTGTTTAGGAGGAGCAGGAGAAGTAGGGTAACCTGGGTGGAGGTTGTACAATAAGTAATCAGCTCCAAGAGGCAGGCTGACAAGTAGGACCATGGCCTTGGCACTGTGATCCTCCACTGAAGCATATGCCCTTAGCAGATGTCCCCACCATACCCTGAGCGTGGCCACACGAGTCCACATTGCCACAACCCAGAAGCACATGGGCCCAGCCCTCCACACCCTTGACTTTATACCCCTGCCACTCCTGAGGTCCAGCACTGCAGCTCCCCCATCCACACCCTTGGCCCTGGGACTAAAGGCCTGACCCTCCCCTCAGCTTTCACCCCAACACAGACTAGCAACAGACTACTGCCCCGAGATCGCCCAGTAATACCCTTTATAATAACTTGCACAAAAGGGTCTCAAACCCATAGGCCTCCGATTTGGTCTTCTGACCACACCATCAGGCAGGAGGAGCACAGGTGGTACGGAGGCCTCCCTGAGGGCACCCCCTGAGGCCCCCAAGCCACAGCAGCTTCCTCATCCGTCCCCTGCAGCCCTTACTGAGACTCCTTAGCCAGATCGGGCAATGCAGCCCTCACAGAACCAGAACCTGTGTCATGGCCTGACCACACCCTCCGCACCTCACTTTGCCCCACACCCTCAGCCCTGTACTGCAGCCTCCCAGCACCCAACCTCCACACGGAGGACTTTCGGGACCCAGGACCCCTACCCCCACTGCAGCCTCCTGGCCACACCCTCACTCTCAGCCACCATTTTTATTGTCTCTTACTGGAAAGCCTCCAGGGACCACAGCCTGGGCAGCCCGGCACCCTCATCGTCCTCCACAGCCACTGGCCTTGACACTATGAACCTCTTCCTGATGACTACACTCACCCATCTCTTCAGTTTCAGGGACTTCTATGGGACCGAAGTCCTGGATGGCACTGCAGTCCCTTCCCTTTCCCTAGCTGCAACCTCCCACCAAGCCTCGATGCCCCCGATTCAGTTTACCAAGCACAATAGGGTCCAGGAGAGCTTGGGTATCACAGGATGCTTGTCTCAAGGGACTGGGAGACTTCTGGGTCCAGAGCTGACTCCTGTCTATGGGAAGATGGGCTCTTGGTAATCTCTGGGCTGTTCAGGTGAACAGTCACAGGAAGCAGCCAGGAACTCTGCAGGCTCAGGATGGAGCAACCACACCCATAAACCACGGCCACCCGTTGCTCCAGCGGGGACAGCTGGAGTCATCAATCATCCGAGCAGGGAGGTGGGGGCTGGGGAGTGGGGTGGAATGCTTGGGGCGGCAGGGCCAATCATCTGGTGTCCTTGGCTCTGTACCATCTGGAGTTAGGGCCCCTTTCAAACCGCTCCCACCCACCCCTCTTTGTGCAGAGCACTGATCTGGTGGTCGGCGTCCGGGTCTCCTACCGGCTTCAATCTCCTGACTGCTCCTGCAGCTTGCGTTCAGATGAACAGAAAGGCACAGCAACTGGCCGAAGGATGCGGGAGACCAGGCGGCTCCACAGCTCCGCTCCCTGCCGGCTCCAGGGCGGGACTGCAGCCCGGGCGGCTCCGCAGTATTATCCCTTGTTTCTCGGTCTCTATAGAGACGCTGAGTCCCCGCCTCCGAGGCTGTCTCCGCGGGAGAGAGACCAAGGTCACGCGGGCTCCGCCCACCAGGCCCCGCCCGCCCCGCCCCCTCGCGGTCTGCGCCCAGCTAGCGGTGCATCTCGTGCATCTCGCTTCCCGACGACTTCTGGCGGCTCCACAGGGGAAAGTCCCTCAACCCAGGCTCCGCCCAGAGTTCAAGAGGGCCCCCAACCTCCGGGTCAAATCCAGCTTCCCAGAGCCAACTGGAGGACCTCCGGAAGCTGGAGCTGAGTAGGGGGAAGAACTGCCCCAGGATGATGGGGTCCTACTGGCTCGGGGCCTGAGCTATCTGTTGAATGTGTGGGGCTCCCCACCCACAACTCCCGCCTTCTCCCGGCAGGGCTCACATTTGGGACCAGTGCGGGAGAAAGGGGACAATGAACGAATCACACTTGTCCACTCCTGGAGTGCCAGTGCTGGACGACAGAGACAAACCGCACTTTGAAAAGAGAACTCTTGACCTCCTGCGTTTATTCCCACTTTGCCCGCAGCCTCTGCCTCTGAGGAAAGCTGCCTCTTTCCAAGGCCCTTCCCAGCCACGAGCCCCACGCTGCTTGCACCTTCATGGGACAACCCAGGCAGCCTCCACTGCAGGGAGGGAGACCCGCTTCAACGTGCCCCAGGCCGGACTGGCCGTGGTCCAGCTTCCAGGGTACCCATGTCCCTCACCATTTAAGAAAGCAAGCACCCAATCCCCAAAAGGATAAAAAAAATTTATTGGAGCATCAGGGCCGGTGGGCTGGATATTGCTAAGTCATGGAGGTTGGTCCCGCCGGCCGTGGGGCCCCTAAAGTGCACTCGGTGCGGCGAAGACAGTGGGGTGTTGCATAGAGTCAGGCCAGCCGCTCCTCCCTGGCCAGCACAGCTAAGGCCGGCCGCCCGGTGTCCCGGGCTCGCCGCTGCTCGGGCTCACAAACACTGCAGGCGCTCGGCCCAGCTCTCGGGCTCTACCCCCGGGGGCGGCCAGGGCGGCGCTGCCCAGGCGCGTCTGCGCCACTGGAAGCTCATCCATTGACTCGGCGGATGCTGAGTGGTAGGCGCTGGCCATGCGACGTGCGTGCACCGGGCTGGCGCTGGAACTGTCAGTGGATGACGAGCTGGAGCGCCGGTTGGGTGCTTGGAGTCCTGCGCAGAGGGAGGAAAGTGAGGCAAGGGGTTTCTGCTCCTCCCTCAGAGCTCCCGGAGTAGGACCCGGACAGGGAGGGGGCATACTCACCCCGGAGCTTGGGCAGCGGAGATTCCCGATCTGAGATCCCAGTCCTTGGCACTTTATACTTTCGTCGCTTTCTTTTTTTCTGCAGAGACCGAGAGGGAACCTGACAGCCACTGCCCCAAACCCAATGCCAAAAGCAGCAGAGCAGTCAGCAGGGTAGAAGCTTCCTTCCCACTTCCCTCCACTTGGCAAAGGGCAGAGCCCAGTCCTCCCTACCTGCGGTCGGATGGCAGGAGGCAGAGCTAGAGTGTCAGGGGAGGAAGGCCCCAGAGGTTCAGCTCGGTCTTGAGTGGCAAGAAAACCAGAAGGACTGAGGGAAAAGTAGGTCAAGCTCTGAGTCCTCTTCCCCAAGTCCCCTCCCTCTGGAGGCCCCCTTCCGACCAGAGGACAGAGAGGGTCAGGATCCAGGCCCCAGCCTTGGCCTATTTTACTCCCACCTCGGATGGCCCTGCCCAGGTGTCACATGCCCCGGTAGCACTCACTTAGCATTTCCTGTGGCTGGCCTGGCCTGGCCAGGAGGCTCTGGGCGCACGTGGCCGAAGGTCCTCATGTAGAGCTCCATCTCCTGGGGAAGGTGGGGTGAGGCAGACTGGAAGGCTGGTATAGCCAGCCCCAGAGCCTCCTGGATCCTGAGCTCAGCCCAGCCTGGGGCTTTGCTCTGAGGGAGTTTGAAGGCCTCACCGAAGGGGTCTAGAGCTGTCTTCTTCCTTCCCAGTTGTGCAGGGAAAAGCTTTCTGCACAGTGAGGCTTAAAATGCCCATTTCTGGACCTTAGTCTGTCCCCAGGTTTCATGTCTCCTAGTCAAACTCCACCTTCTCCAGGAAGGGTCCATGTGGGTCCAGAAACACCTAGGCTATGGCTGCTCAGCCAAGGGGGGGGAAGAGTTCAACCAAGGGGCTGGTGGGTTTAAGGCCCGGTGGGGCCGTACCCTTCTGTTTCCATGCAGCCACTCACAAGCAGGAGCGTGCAGCCCAGGAGCGAGTCCTGGGCATGCCCCTCACTCCCACAGGACCGGCCACAGCCCAGCTGCTGGGAAAGAGAAATGAGCGCGCCTGTGATGTCCACTGGCTCTGCGCAGAAAGGAAAGGCAGGAAGAGCCAGATTAAAGCACGGCAGACCCATCAAACACCAGTTGCCGGTCCTCTCAACCCTGGGGATAGCAAATGCAACCCCGAAAAGCAAAGGAGCCTTGAGGGTAGGAAGTAGCCAGCAAGGCTAGGCCAGCACAAGGGACTTGCCCCCGCTGTGTCAGAGGATTGCAGGTGAGGAAACAAAAACAAAAACCAGGAAAAGCAGGCTGGGCAGGGCGTGGCGTGAAGGGCAAGGGGTGGGGCAGAGGGGAGCCACAGGACAGCTGTCCTGGCTCAGCAGCTGTTTCCATGGAGACCGAGGCGTCCTGACTAATGTAGAGAGGACACTGCAACAGCAAGGCCGTCTCTAAAACAAGCCTCTGTTTGGGGGCAACGGCTCCAGAGAGGGGCCGCTCCTGCATTCCTTCCGGTGGGGGTAGTAAGGCTGCCGCTGGAGCCCAGGCGGTGTAGAGGACAGGCTGGAGCCCAGGCCTGTGAGTAGGCCACTGCCTAAGCTGACCTCTGGGTAGAGGCATGGGGGAGCTGACCTAAGCGCTGGCACCACCATTCTGATTGGGCCCTCAAGGAAAGTCACCCCTTTTGTTTTGTTTTTGGTTTTTCGAAGGCAGGATCTTCTGTATTGCTTAGCTTGGCCTCCAACTCATGACCCTCCTGCCCCAGCCTCCAGGATAGCTGGGACTACAGGTGTCCACCACTGCACCCAGCTTCCCCCATCTTTTCCTTCCCCACTGTGGACTCAGCACCCTCCTGGGCCCAACAGAGAAGGCCTTGAAAAACCAACCCTGCAGCCTCTGGGTTCCAAGATAGAAAAGGAGCCAAGATGTACCCAGGTGGAGAAATTTAAAAGTGTCACCAGTCAGTTCCCACTCAGAACCTTTCTTTCCTCACATTGTCCCTGGGGATCTCCCTCAGCCTCAGCTCTCTCCAGACAAGTGCTGGGCCCTGCTGGGAGGTCTTCCTCACCTCATCTGCAGGTGGATGGTACAAAAATTAAATGCTCCTGCTGCAGCCACAGTGGTCCAAAGCCTAAACAAGGCAAAGACATAAGGCCTGGAGTCTGGGCATCCCAGGGCCAGCCCTGCCCCACCTGGCACAGCTGGGAAGCTTGAGAAAGTCTCCTGTGTACCTCTTCTGTAATATGAGGGAGGGGAGGACACCCACTCCCCAGGGTGGCTCCCACTGTGTTTATAGGTCAGTGCCCAGCACCAGGCCAGGTATATAGTGGTATAGCAGGTGGGTCTCCATCCACTACAAGTGCTCCTCCACCCTGGCAATGGGAACAGGAGAGGCGGGGTCCCAAGCCCTCTTCCAGCCACCCACTAGCCTGTGTTTGTGTCCAGTTGCCATGAGGATTTGGCATCCAGGGTTCAGCCTTCCCAGGAAAGCTTGCCTGGGCCCCTGCCTTCCTAGTCCCCAAGGACTCTGAAGACTGGACCATCTCCACCCCCAGCTGCTGACCTCAGGAAGCCATGAGCCGTGAGAATGGGGACAAGCCGGACAGCAGCTGGGCTGGCTAGGGCCAAGCTGGGCTATAGGGTTCATGCTTTGGTGTAAAGAAGCCTTAACTCTTCCCAGGACTCGGCTCAGTTTAACATGTTCAGGCCTTGGTGTGCCTATCTGCAACATGGGTTGGTATTAGTACTCTTCTAATAGGATAATGGGTATGAGAGCTTAAGGCCACAGATGGAGAAAATTAATGGCACCATCTTGACCACCCAGTTGCTGACCACAGGTTCATCCCTCTTTTTTGCAGCTCCACCCTGCCTGCTTCTGGGCTCCCACATTCTGCTCTCTGCAGCACATGCCTGGAACCTGGCCACATACACAGGGCCACAGAAATACAACGATCCCTCTGGTGGTCCTCGTGGCACATCCCCTACTTCCCAGCATGACGTGCTCCACTGCTATTCCAGGCTTGCTTCCTTTGCCTTAACCTTCATTGGCTCTTTCTGCACAGCCCCCCTCCCCACACACACACACACATATCCAGCCCCATCTCCAACCCCTCAGTCCTCTGGGCCACTGTATACCTGAATGGGCCGCATTTTGGGGGGACATGACTCGAGCTCCTTTTGGGCCCCCTTTGCTTCCTGTGGTGGGCGGTGCTGCACGATGTACTCATAGGTGGTGAGCTTGTGCCACACTGCGGGGGGAGGAGAGAGGTCAGCAGTGGAGATCCCTGAGCTCAGAAGGGGGAGAAGGGTACCCAACTCCCAGAAGTAAACCTCTGGGTTTCCATGTGCATTAAGCCATGGGATGAGATTGGGCCATCAGAGAGCCAGCCTGATAAAGGGCATGGGTTCATGGCCCTGGGGCACACTGAAGTGCCTCCCTGCCTTTTAGGGACCGCTGTTCCATGAAAGGAGCGCTATTCCAGTGGGCGGAGGAGGCACTTACTCAGATAAATGTGGAAGCACAGCAAGTGGCCGAGCAGAGCTGTGGAGAGCAGGCCCAGGAGGATGAGAAGAGCAGCCAGGGCCAGGATGGCGGGAGCCTGGGTCTCCACAGGAGCAGCGGGCAAGAACACGAACCACACATCTGTGTGATTCTTCAGGACTGAAAGGCACAGGCAGACTACTCAGCCAGGGCTGGGGCCAGTGACCAGGAGAGGCCTCGTGAGGGTCAGGGCCTGGAACTTACTGACCTTCAAAGTGCTGGTTGGTGCGCAGCCTCATAGGGTTGACAAAGAACTCTACAAAGACATAAGTGGCCAGCAGCACCAGGAGCAGGACACCCAGTAGAGCAGATGCCACACTGTGTAGAAAGAGCCTGGCCCAGCCATGGGCAGCTGTCAGCACCCAGGAGCTCCAGCTTAGTAAGAGCCACGAACTCAGAAGGGTCCATGGCTAGGATGAGGAGTCTACACCCTGACCCCACAGCCCCAGCTCTTCTGAAACCCCAGAGTCACAAGCCAAAATTGAAGCTGGGTGGTCACCTACCAGGCTCAACACCTTTCCCTGGAACAGCAAGGTGGAAGACCCTAAGCCCACCCTGAGTTGACACCCCAGGCAGAACACCCTTGAAAAACAGCATACACAGAGGAATACCAGTGCCCAGTCCTCTAAGTACCCCACCCCGCCCCGTGCTACCCTATAAGCAGGCTGCACATCCTCACATCCCCAGGCCCCCATTGCTCACCGGTAGTTCCTTTCGCCCACGCAATTGTTGAGCCACTTGCAGTGGTGGTCAAAGCCACACACGCACTTGTTGCAAGCGCTGCAGTGCTTGGAGCGAGCGCTCCTGCGGGCAGAAGGCACAGCGCAGTCGGCCAACCCATCTTGGTCTTCACAGCCGCATAACCCAGACAGGCACAGGGTGGTCTGTGTACCAACAACAGTGCCAAGCCGGGAGTCCAGTATCCACCAGATGCCTCTGCCTGACCACAAAGCGCAGCAATGAGGAGCACGCGCGCCCTCTGGCGGAGCTGAAGGGAGGAGGGTCCCTGGAGGCAGCGGTGCTGTGGGAACTACTGGGGAACCCAGGAAAAGGACTGTGGAGCAAGGAGGGAGGGGCTTAGACAGTGGTGACATCATATAAAATGGAAAAGGGACTTCTTTTCTAAGCAAGGGCCCCTGAGCCAGGTCAGAAGACTGAGGTAGAAGAGTGCGTCTTCATAACATGTTTTAGAGTCAGTTTCTCTACCAGGCTAGACTTTACCAGCATTGTTCCAGAAAACCTCAGTCTGTGTTGGCTAATGGAAAGATCCAGGAGAGAATCAAACTGCTATCTGCATAAGCCTTAAAGGAGCTCACCGCAAAAGGTCAACTGAGAGAAGGCCACCTTAGGATGCCGTGGAGTCTTCCATTCTCAAGAGGCAACCAAGAAAGCCCAAAGGAGTGTGGACAAGTAGAACACAAGCCTTGCCCTAGCACAGGCTGGAGCCCTGCACAGGAGAGCAACCGCCAAAGCAGCCACTCAGAATCCAGTGCTCACTGGAGCCTAAGGATTGGTAGGATGGCCTCGTGCCCGGGACCTCAGCATCTGTAGTGCTGTGGGCTTTCTAGCTCTTGTGGACAAAAGCCATTAGCAGGCTGCCTGGATCTTGAGATTGCAAGGGTGAAGCTGTTCTTGGTGACACTCTTTCCCTCAGTCTCCACAGAGGGCGGAGGTGGGAATGCTCTGAAAGGGTAAGGAGCCCTAGAGAGCCCTGGGACCTACCAAGGCGAGGACAAATGCTCCACTCGCCATGTGCCCTGGGACTTGTCACTCTGCCTCTTTGGGCCCACAACTTCTCATAGGTAACCAAGGCTGCCCAAGAATCTCCTCACAGGCCAAGTACCAGGGTATGACCCTGGCTTTGCTGCCTGGTAGCTATGTGAGTTTGGTGGGCTGCTCCCTTCCTGGCAGAGGGTTGTGTACAGCGCTTGGCATACGATACATTTACCCTACCCACCCTATCTGGGTGCTTATGAGAGATGTGGGAGGCCACTGGCAGTTAACCACCAGCCATGTCTGTAGAAGTGCCAAATGTTTCCTACTTTAACTGCTGGAAATGTGGTTCCTCCTCTATTTCCAATCACATTCTCCGCACCTTTTTAGAGACCAGTTCTCATAATTCCATCAAGACTCTGGACTGTGTAATACATGAGGCACTGAGATGATTGTGAAGGCCTGGCACACCCCTCTCCACCCTGAACTCCGCCAGCACACACACACACACACACACACACACCCCGCAAACTCATGACTCGCAAGTACCCTTCCACTCACACTCACACGGATGCACTCACACGTCCACGTCGCACAGGTTGCAGTGTAGATCTTCAATGACATGTGCGTGCTGGCTGCGGTTAAATATGGGCAGAGGTCCTGTATAGCTCTTGTCCCGAACATTGGCATCTGCTGGATCAATGGAGACCGCAGTCAGGTGTACCACAAGGTGGCCAACAAAGATGGCACCCATGCACTGGCCCAGCAAGTTAAAGATTCACTCCACATTGCTGGCTGTGAGCCCTACCTGCTTCCCATGGCCAAAGAACATCTTACCTCCATGGTGACTTCTGTGGAGAGCTTTCCTGTGCCACTCTCTGCCTCCCGCCCCCATAAACCTCTACCTCAGCTTTCACCAGACTCCTATGTCCCAAACAGGGACTACAGTCAAGACCACAGGGGTCATCTGGTGATGGAGTTCACAGACTATCACTGTATACTTGCTGCCACCAAGGAATCTAACCACAGGACCTTGGCTTCAACACTTCAGGCTGGGTACAGGTCCTGGCTACTCTGAGCTCAAGCCAATTTTTTATTTCAGTTGCAAATGGAAAATGAGATTGAAAGACATCATCCCCAAAGGTCTGGGACCTGGGCCGGAGGGTTAGCTCAGTGGTTCCGGTGCCTGCCTCACAAGCGCAAGGTCCTGAGTTCGATCCCCGGTAACCACATATAATGCTGGGCGTGGAGACACGCCCACCAACAATCAACACTGCATACCACAATGCCGGACGTGGTGGCTCACGCCTGTAATCCCAGCACTCGGGAGGCAGAGACAGGAGGATTGCTGAGTTCGCTGCGGCTTGCCTGGGCACCATAGTGAGCTCAGGGCCAGCCTGAACTACAAAGTGAGACCCTGTCTCAAAAAGAAAAAAAAAAAAGAAAAAAAAAAAGAAGGTCTGGGACCTGAAGTTTTAAGTTATGAACTTATTTATCTGCTCTCACGGGAGTCACCTCTAGAGGGAAGCAGCCGTCCTCCTCAGCAGCTGCAGCCAGATGGAAACTGACTTGAAATACGGCTCATTTCTGGAGCTGAAATACAGCTCTTCAGGACCTCACTGCCTAGTGACCACGTCAGCGTAGAAGAGGACTATGCTGACAACATGCTGCAAAGTCTGACTCTTTGAAAATTCAAAATTCACCCAGGAAGGCACCTGCCCTCCCTCGCTTCCTCTATCCACCCATGACCATCCATCTGTCCTTTTGCTAGCCATGCAGACAGCATTCCGCCACTGTTCAGTCTCCACTCGTCCCTCTTCCTCCATCCTTGACTCTTCAACTATTCAATCTCCTTTTCTCCCCTTCCCAGCAGCCAAATTCCCCAAGTCTGCATGAGTCAGGCTCTGTCCTATTGTGTTGTTCATAGCCAAGAAAAGACAAATCCCTGGCCATCACTGACCTTTCTCTGTGGCCACTGCCACAGGTTAGTTCTTTGGCTTTTGCCTGGATTACTCAAGACAAAAACCTCCTGACTGCCTCTTGTTGCCTTGAGTCTGCCTCTCACAGAGCTACAGAATGAGCATGTAGAAGTTTAAGCTTAAGACCCTTCCTTCTTAAACTCCTACAGTGGCTCTTAATGGCTCTCGTCTCCATGTGGAGCTCATACCTCAGCTCAGGACCAAGGCGTTTTTGGCATTCACCAAGTCCCACTCAAACCTCTGCAATACTTCCGGCTACTCCATCTCACCATTCTGGTCTCTCTTAAACACTCAGTCAATGTGGGCAAACATTTACCTTCCTGCCCGTTCCAACATTTCTTCCTCTACCCTCCCAGTTCCTTCAACTGTTTACTGAAGTCTTTGTGTCAGGCACTGGGGAATATGGCAGGAGTTATACAGATATGGTTCCCAGCCTGAGGAGCCTTCAAACTGGTGGAATATAAAAATATTAACCAAATAACAGGTTAATTACAATTAAGAAAGCCCATGGGAATGTGTGATTTTGTAAATGAGTGACGTCATCTGGTCTGAAGGGGACTGCAGGGCATCCCTGAGGAAGCATCACCCCATCTGGATTTCAGAAGAATAGATAACAGGGCCCTAAAGAGTAATGCAGAGGAAAGGGGGCCTGGCTAGGTATTGTGGTGACCAGGATCATGCAAGAGATCAACCAGAGGGATGGGTGAGTGTGGCTTATGGCTGCCACGCAAAAATATATTGCTGAATTCTGGTTTGCAAAAGGAAACAGAAATCTAGGGTGAAACAACTGCCAAAATACATCCAGGGATGAAGAATCTGTGTGCTTTGTACATTAATTATCCCTCTTTTTTTTTTCCTTTTTTTTTTTTTTTTTTAGTATTAGGGATTAAACCTAGGGCTTTCAGGGAGAGTTACATCTCCAAATCTTTTCTTTTTGAAACAGAGTCTAAGTCACTGAGTTGCCTGTGCTGGGGTTGAATTTGTGATCTCCTTGCCTGTCTCCTTGAGTGCTGGGATTGCAGGCATGTGCTGCAAATTAACCCATGGGCTTCCACCTCCTGACCTCTAACTCAGCTGGGTGTTGAGAATAGGAAGAAATAACAGGTTTCCTGGCAGAGACCAGTGTTGCAAAATCAGATGAAAGCAAGAGAAATAATCTAAGAGAAAGCTGGGGAGACAGAGTCCAGAACTTGGCAAAAGCTGGCCATATAAGGATCTTCAACCTCATTCCTTAAGGCAGGAAGAATCCTCTGGCTAGTCCTGAGCTGGTGGAGTATACCAGATTTGTTTTCCATTCATAGACCTGATGACCAGACCTCAGTAGGTTGGCTGGTTATTTTGAGACAGTATGTTGCAATGTACCCCAGGCCGGCCTTGAACTTCCTATCCTCCTGCCTCCCAGTACTGGGATTATGGATGTACGTCACCACACCCAAATTCAGATCTGATTTTGGAAAGAGCACTCTGCTCTTTCAGGGGAAACTTCCTAAGAAACTAAATGATCACCTAAGCCATAGAGGCAGATGGTTGGGGGAGGGATAGGAGGGGAAAAAGAATTTAATAATTAAGGCAGTAAAATCAGTAGGATTTGAGGATTGACTGGATATCAACAATGGAGAAAAGGGAAGGGCCAAGAAGACATGGGGAGAGGCTGGGCACAGGGGAGAGGGGAACTGTGACCAACAGGTATCCTTCCAGACATGTACTGAGACTGGTAAAAACGTCCTCCTTCTCTTCCCCCAGTCCACTGTCTGGGGCCCTGCCTCACGCTTGTCACGTGGTGGGAATACCATGTCCCACATGCCAGCCTGTCCTCCCACTGGCTATGGAGCACCCATAGCTCATCTTTGCATCCCTCAGGCCCAGGCCAGTTCCGAGTACTTTGCACATACCCCTACTCCACCACATTATAGGGCCCAAGGAGCTCACAGAAAGAAGGAGATGGAAGGAAGAGCCATTCAGCTCTGGTCAGACAGCCAGCTCCAAGTGCTTCTGTATGAGCCAAAGTGGATGGACAGTGAAATGTGGGGAAGCTCAAACCTTCAAACCATCCTACTTCCTCAGTAAGGCAGCCATAGCAGCCCTTCTGGCCTTACCAGGTAGCTCAGGAAGTCACTTATCCTCTTAACCCCCAGTTCCTCCATTAGTGAAAGAGAAAAATGCATTGCTTATGGGATTAAAAGGATAAAATGAGACAATCTTTGTAAAGTGGCTGACACAATGCCTGGAACACTAAGTATTCGATACATGGCAGTATCTTTTGTTTACTGTTATTCTGATTTTTTTTTTTTTTTGTACCAGGCATCAAACTCAGGACCTTGTGCTTGTGAGGCAGGTGCAGGGCTATTGGGCTACATCCCTGGTGAGGTACACAATTCTATCTATCTATCTATCTATCTATCTATCTATCTATCTATCTATCTATCTATCTAGAGATAGGATCTCACCCAGTCAGTTCAGACTAGCTCTGAACTCACTATGTAGCCCAGGCTGACCTTGAACTCATGATCCTTCTGCCTGTGCCTCAGGAGGAATGTCCAATGAACCATTCCACTTAATTACCTAAGGTCTGTTGGTTTCCTCAGAAAAAAGTCTAGTTTTCCATTCAAAGGGCTGATGATGACCAGACCTTGGGTTCTCCAGAACCAAGAGCCCCCAAGGGCACGGCTGGTGAATGAGGATGAGAACCTTCTCCTAGAGTCCTTCTCCATTTACCTGCCTTGTCACACCAGCCCAGGGCCTGTGGTCTCCCAAGAGAGCATGCTCATATTACTGGCTCGTGCCTCTGGCACTCTGCCCTCATTCATCCCTCCAAGCAGCAGAACCCCTGCATAGCCAAGAGCAGAGATCAAAGAGCTGGAGAAGCTGCTTGGCTATGCACAGCCCTGAGGGGCTCCCTTAGGACCATACTGAGCTGCCGACTCTCCGCCCTGCCTTATCCCTGCCTTTGTCCTCCTTGCCCAGCAGTCCTCTTTACAGAGCACATGGTAGGACACTCTCAGAGGAACTCTCGAAGGGGACACAGAAGCTTGCTGTACTTGGGGCCCTGGCCTTACAGCCACACCCTCTGCTCCTGGGGTCTGTGGCCAGGGTTGGAGCAGTCGCACCACATTGTTCCCAGAACCTCCCAAGGCAACTCTGCCACCTCTTGTCACAACTAACCTTACCCTAAAAGGACTGATTTACACAATAAGTCAGTTTGTGAACAGTTCTGGGCACACCATAACAATCTGTCTGCAAATAAAACCACATATTAAATGTACCAAGAAACTTACTATATAAAAGGATTATACCGTGACAAATTCTTTCACAAATAGAATAAATCTTCTCTGATTTACCATTTGTTTAGCTCTGGACACAATTAAAACGAAGAAGTTTTAACAGCTTTAATGCTGTCTTGATGGCTCCTGTGCCCCCTCAGCTGGTAAAATACAAGGTGCTGAAGTGCTGCTGTCCCTCATCCTATCAGAGCAGGGGTCAGGCAGAACCTGGAGGCCAAGAAGGGAACACTGGGCCAGCCCTGCTCTGCCTCACCCTGGGTCCCTAAATCTGGCTTCTGGCCTCAGCCTTCCACCCATCCACTGCCCCGTCTTCCATGCACCGGCCCACTTTCCCAAGGATACAGTATAGCCAGCAGGCACCCAGTGGTGAGGCAGGAGGGGAACAAGGACCCCAAAGCCAATCACTGCGAAGAACAGGTACAGCAGCCAGGCCACAATCTGAAGTGGGTGAGGGGGCCAGCTCCACCCATTCCGGCGGGACCGCTGGCCCTGCTGTTCCGGGGAGGGCCCACTGGCCTGCATAGGTGCTGTCCACACACTCTTCTCAGGGGCCGTCTTGTTGGAGGGCTTGTTGCAGATGTTCATCTCCAGAGAGAAAAAGAGTAGAAAGCATTAGCCTTTGGAGGCCCAGAGGGGCTTTCGGGTCCAGCCCAGGGACCCAAGCCCACAGCCAGGGTTTAGCAGGGAGGGTAGACCGGGATGGGAAGCTACCTCCCAGCTACTCTGCAGGGGATCTGGGGCCCCAGCCCACAGGAGACAGGCAGTGGGGGGAGGGTGACGGTTCAGGACTGTCCCAAAAGCCCATAGCAAGCTCTGGCTCCAGCCTGGCCAGGACAAGGCAGGAGGCTCCAGGGTTTATTCAGGACACAGTGTGGCTGCCTGTTACTCAAAGTACTGTCTCCAGAGCCATCAAAGTGAAACTCAGTAGATACGTTCTCATCTGGTAACAATATCACGCTGGGGCCAGAGCGATGAGAACACATGCTGATTCTGTTAGAATTAGTCACCTCGATCCCAAGGTCCAAATGCAAGAGTCAGACAGGGCCCTTATCCTCTGCTAAGGGAAATGGGGAGTGAGGTTGCTGAGAAGGGGAATCTGGACTCTGTCCATCAGCAGACACATAATACTGTTAGGAGTGGGGATCCCAGATCTCTCCTCTGTGTCTCAGAAGGGCTGCTGAGGCTTCTTTGCTGGGAAAGAGCCAGTACATGGGATGGAGTGGGGCTCCCCTTAGGTTCCTTCCAGCAGTAGAAAGGATTGTGTTTCTCTAAGTAACTTTGGACCTGTTGTACAGATTTATATAGAAAGGTGGGCTAATGTCTTTTGAGTCACTTAAGCGAACTTAGAGAGACCAGGACACGGCCAGAGCCAGACCACAGATGGTAGCCACCCCCTACACCCACCCTGCCTTCTTCAACCCAACAGCTAAACTGGTGGATTCACAGAGGCCAGAAAGGGATGGTGCTGTCCCCACAGAAGGGCCCCAACCCCAGTGTTTTTTGGGCCCAAAAGGAGAATAGGGCCTAAATACACAGTGCCACCCTAGAGAGACAAGTCAGCTCTGAGCTAGTAGGAAGGCTTGGACCTGGGGACAAAACCCTGGCAGCTGAACCTTCCTTTGAGGAACCCCCAATAGGAATCTAAAAAAGATATGGCAGACCTCACACCAGAACACCACCCGGAACACCATTTTACTCCTCAACAAAATGCTACTTGCTCTTCAAGCACACTGTAACCATCTTATCATACAAGCTCCTGACCTCCCAACCACAGCCAAACACCCTTGTCCTCAGTTCTCATTGGGACTGTCACTTTGCCATTTCTATGTGTGTCTGTTATACCAGCTTCATTCAAAGATAGCAAATATCCCATGATTCATTTGCCTCTGTGCCCCACCCACGCACCCAGAACTATACCTTGTGCTTAAAAGATGCTCAGTAAATGTTTGCTGACTTGAAAGCATCTGAAATAAAAGGAAATGTGGATGTGGTAAATGGTGTGGAATCCTGGCCCACCCGAAGCCATCTGGCCCACTCTGCCCTGCTGTCAGCCCTCCTTCCACAGCCCCCATTCCACAGGGTCACCACTCATAGCACTCTACCCTTCAGCCTACTGGAGGAGGCTCACACCACCTGCAGACAAAGCTTAGCAATATTTGAAGTTACTTCTGGGTAGTCTCATCTCAAAATTAAACCAAGTTACCTTAGTTTTCTCCAAAGATTCAAGTGGTGTCCTCTGGTCACTTACTTTGTCTTCAATAAGAAGCCACACAAGAGCTGGGTGTAGTGGTACACATTTATAATCCCAGCACAGCACACTGAAACTAAAGCAGGAGAACTGCAACTTCAAACTCAACCTGGGCCACTTAATGAGTTAGTGAAATCTTGTCTCAAAATAAAAAAGGATGGCAATATAGCTCAGTGCAGAGACTCTGGGAGAGAGAGAGAAACAGACAGACAGACAGACAGAGTTATACAAGAAACAAAAAGCTCCAGCTTTCTGGCTCTGAAGGACATGGATCTAGGTTAGGCTCTTGGCTCTGCCCTAATCTCGAGGTCTGAGAGGTCTGAGTTTTCTCATCTGAAGAATGGGAGTGGGAATGGCCCCTAGCATGGCATGCAGATCACACTGAAGTGATAATCTGACACAGAACTGCTTGCTAGAGAATAGGTATCAACTGGGCATGGCAGTGCACACCTGTAATCCTAGCACGTGGGAAGCTGAGGCCGGAGGATCGTAGTGATTTCAGTGCCAGCATAAACTACATAGTGAGACCCTATCTCAAAAAAAAAAAAAGAATAAATGCTATAATTATTCTCAAACAGCCATCTGACACCTCCAGACTATACCTACTGCATTTGACATCTACAATGTTTATTGCTCAAATTGATAGGGTTGATTGAAGTTCGTTTTAAATCACTGGCCCCAAGGAATAGACCAATAAGTAAAGGCCACTGAGTTGTCATTCTAATCTTGTCACCCCCAAGAGTGACAAGAGTGGGTAAAAGCTGGCAAGGCTTGCTTGAGAATATCCCCAAAGGAGACTAGGCGTAGTGCCTGTAACCCCAGCACTGGGGAGGAGGAGGCAGGAAGATCACTAAGAGTTAGAGGCCACCCTGGGCTACATAATGAGCTCAAGGCCAGCTTGAACTACATAGTGAGATCCCCATCTCAAAAAAAAAAAAAAAAAAAGAATGTACCCAAAGGAGCAAATCTTTGCCACTATTTTATGGAAATTCAAAGTTCATCAATCAATAAACCTGAGCTGGAGAGCAAATATCTGAGAGAGCAAATATATGAGTCCTATACATTGGCTCTCCAGGGTCACCATCACCAGGGCAGCTACTCTGAAGGGACCCAGTGAATTTAGGACCCCAGCCTGGCTTTCCCTTCCTGATCTCTGCACGTAAACAGAAGAACAAGTGTGCAATTGATATGTCCACACCATCCAGCAGTTCCCGCAAACACCCGCATTACTGCTGCACCTGACTCCTGAGGCAGTATACTATTGGCCCAGAGAGATACCAGTTGTTTGAGACTTTGAACATAGGGATGATGCTGTTGAGCAGAACCCTAAATAAACATCAAACTGGCCAGAAGCATGTTACCTGCTCTGAGAGCTTATGTAGTTTAGCCTGGCCTCAAAATCACAGCAATCCTCCTGCCTCAGCCTCCCAAGTACTGAGATTACAGGTGTGCACCATGATGCCCGGCTGACCAACTCTCAACTGATAACAATTCTCTCACAGAGTTGGTGACCACAAATTATTCTGGTCCAAAAGATTTTGATTAAAAGTGCTGGGAGGTAGGAGAGAATTCAAGACGGGGCCCTGAGATGAGAAACAGCACTGTTACCAGACCCAGGTCCCTCCCTTCTCAGTACTTCTCTGTGAGACCAGATGAAAGATGTGTAGCTCTACTCTCCAATAACAGCCAGCTGGTCCACTCAGGCCTCGGCTGAGCAGTGCTCACTGGGCCCATCCTGTGATGCACTAAGGATTACGCACAGACAAACAGACTCCAGGTCCAGACAGACGGACACAGAGTGACCACAGGCAGCCAGTGGACAGGCATTTTGGCTGTCCTTGGAAGGGGCAGCAGTACAGTGTCAGATACAAGGCAGCTGGAGGGACGGAAGGAGACAGAGCAGGACCCAGTCAGAAATGAGCCCTGAGGAGTTGCAGGGCTGAGCTTATACAGGAGCCAGAAGGCCAGGTGAGGATGCCGAATGAGCCACAGGGAGGCAAGGACATTTAGAGCAGCAGATGACACCATGAGTGGTAATTATGTAAGCTTTCTGGTCACAGTGGGAAGTGCATGAGCAACAGAGGAAAGAGCATGGCAGGGGGCAGGGGAACATGACAGTGGCTGGCCCAGCAGCCTATCCTCTGGGAGGGATTGGCCAGGTGAAGGTCAAGTCCACAAGCTCCCTGTTGCCTATTCAGTTTTGCCACCTGAGTCTTTGGTGGGCTAAGAGGTGATGGGCCTTGGGAAAGCATTCTTCCTGTACTTTCTGCTTCCAAAGAACAAACTATAAGAGCTGAATACAGTGGCACACATCTGCAGTCCTAATACTCAGGAGGCTAAGGCAGGAAGATCACTTAAACCTATGAGTTCAAGACCAGCTGAGGTAACATAGCAAGGCTGTGTTTCAAAAAACAAAGCAAACCAGGTGTGGTGGCTCACGCCTGTAATCCCAGCACTCTGGAGGCAGAGGCAGGGGGATTGCTGAGTATGAGACTTGCCTGGGCTACATAGTGAGTTTAGGGCCAGCCTGAACTACAAAGTGAGACCCTGCCTCAAAAAAAAAAAAAGCAAAACAAACAACAAACAAAAACAAACCATAGAAAGTTGGTGGAGATGGAAGAAGAAAGGAGCAAAAGGAACCTGTGCAATTTTATGACTTTGGTAAGTAAAAGACCTGCCTGGCTTCTGAGGAAGACTTTCAAGGCTGTACACACCCCACCTTTGTCCCTAACAAGGTGAAGGCTATTGACAAGATAATAATCTATCCTCTTTAACATTAATTTGTTACAAGCTTTAAATAGTATTTTCAAAATAATTTTAGGTAAACTGAGCATGGTGGTACACACCTGTAATCCCAGCACTCAAAAACTGAGGCAGGAGGATCACAAGTTCAAGCCCAGCCTAGGCAACTTAGTGATTTAGCAAGATCTTGTATCAAAACAAAAAGAGCTGAGGATGCAGTTCAGTATGAAAGCCCTGAATTTAATCTCCAGTTCTGGAAAGTAAATAAATAAGGTTAGGCTGCTTTAATTTAAATGCTTAAATTGAATGAAAGAAATCTTTACATTTCAAGTTTTTATCATGAAGAGCAGAATACAATAGTTACACGAATCACCTATTTCCCTCCTGCCCACCTTCACTCCAACCAAAAAAAAAAAAAAATAGCCAGGTACAGGGGGTGTGTACTTGTAGTTCTAGCTACTCAGGAGGCTGAGACAGGAAGATCACTTGAACCCAGGAGTTGGAGGCCAGTCTGGGTAACCTAGCAAGATATCATTTCCAAAAAAAGGTACATGAAAAAGTAGGAAAGTTGTTCTAAAATTCATGTGTGGCACTGTCAAAGGAAACAAGATGAGGTGTGAAGTCCCAGCCTTGCAGGGCCTCCAGGTAGCCCTGGATTCCCGTAAGATGTCTGAGGACTTCAGAATCAATTTAACTACTACAGAGGGGTGTCAAGGGAGGCCCAAGAACTAAGGGGGGCAGGATTCTGGGGTCAGAAGAAAAAGTGACCACTGAAAGAGAGGCTTGGAGAGAACTGAACCACCAATAGAGCCAGGAAAGAGGTTTAAGGCTGAAAACTAGCCTCTCTGTAGTTTTTGCACCACGGCTCATAGAGTGAGAAACCTATGGACAAACTTCATATATCTACCTCTTTGAGTCTCTGCTTTACTCATCTACCAAAACAGTTAGTTTGAAGGCAATCTGGTAATGCCACCCAAACTTGAGAACACATATAACCTTTGCTTCTGAAATTCCATTTCTAGGTATTTATCTTATACATATATTTACAAAACACACAAAGATCCACTGCAATGTTGTTCACAACAATAAAGGGTAAAAACAAATATAAATACACTATGGCACATCTTGCTTTGCAACAAGAAGGAAGGAAATGACAAGGAAGGAAAAATAATTTTTTTTTGCAGTATTAACATTTGAACCCAAGGCCTCACACATGCTAAAATAGCACTCCACCACTAACCTACAATCCCAGCCCTTTTAACATTTTTATGTTATTTTACTTGATGATACTAGAGATGGAATTCAGGGCCTTCACACTGAGCTGACTCTTTTTATAATTTTGAGACAAAAACTCACTAAGTCATTAAGTTGCCAAAGCTGGGCTCTTCTTGCAATCCTACTGCAGCCTCCCTAAATTCTAGACTACAGGCACAGGCCACCATGTCTGGCTCCCTTTTTTGTTTTTTATCTTCAGACAAGGTGTCAGTAAATTGCCCAGGCTGGCCTTGAACTTGCAGTGGTTCCTGACTTAGCCTCTCTAGTAGCTAAGATTACAGCCATGTTTCACCACAATGGGCAAAATGGTCTTTGATAAACAGTTAAGTGAAGAAGCAATATGTGCAGTTGAGAGCACTGAATGAATAAAACCCACATTGATAGACAGACAGCTACATTTTCATATGCACAGATTCTCTTGGTAAGAAAATCCAAAGGGCCAGGGATTTAGCTCAAATGGTACCGCACCTATCTTGGAAGCACAAGGGCCCAAGTTCGATCCCCAGTACCACCAAAAGTGGGGGGGGGGGG